>JACEFO010001198.1:0-42449 GCA_015342445.1 Digitaria exilis
CCAAGGATGGCGGGTTCAAATCTACAAAAGGCTCAGGGGTCTAAAAGAAAGAAAAGAGAAGAAAAAGAAAAGACTGAGAAAAACCTAAAACTCTAAAAATACGTAGTAAAGGTTCCAAAATAGAAATGGATATCGTGACTTATAATTGAATGATTACTATCCGTTCCAATGTCATCAACCAAGATTTAAATCGATTGGCGGCCTATTTAAATCTCGATAAATTTAAACATATCATGGCGCTGTGTAGATTCGGGTCTCGCCGACGGAGTCGACTCGAGCTTGGTTCCCGCTGCGAGGAGATCGCCCAGGAGTCCCGAGGGTCAACGTGGTGCACGTGGATAGAGGCCCCGAGCAGGAGTAGCCGGCTTCGAGCGGAAGGCAACGCGCGGAGCATCAACCTAACTTTTACTTCAGGCAATTTTACTTGATATATGTTTGGTGACATTAAGTTTCAAGGAGTTAGAATGAAAAGCCTAAAGATTGCATGATCATAGTTCCTTTGATTGAACACATACTATCAATAGGAAATCCTATTCGGCATACCGGTAGTCGGACTAACATGTAATGCCGTGATGAATGGCATATAAGACACGTGATAGGTCTGGCTTTATTTTAGTTATCGATGGCCTGTTTGAGGGATATTGAATTTCGGAGTCAACGCGCCTTCAGAGTTTGAGGAGAGTGACGAAATATATTACCTGGAATGTCGATTAAATTCTCGAATATCCATCTACACTTACCTGAGAAAGTCTGGGTTGTACAGAGGAGGCTCACTTACGAAATTCCATGCTCCAAGCTCGGTGATACTCCGAAGATGTGTGATCTGCGAAGATCGATTGCAGTTCCTGGCTCGGTTCTCACCAACAGTAGCCCAGTGTGTACTTGAGTCGAGTTTTCGTCATATGACCCTTGATCCTGGGAACGTGAAGGCCAAAGAAGGTTGTCCCCTCAAAGTGAAAATTGACGGTTATTTTGGCGCCTTACGCCTCCAACCAGCACGTCTTTTGAAAACTTTATCACGCCTAATAATAGAGACGTTACCCCCCCCCCGGAATCACTTCGTATGATATTTGGAGATGCACCTTGGTCTTCGCTCAACTTGTCATCTCGCTCTTGGTTGAGATTCTTTGAAAACACTGAGGTTAGATACAAAAGTTTTATCTTCGTTTTTTGTTTTGTTGTGGGTTCTTAAGTTTATTTGTTCTGTCTTTAGCTTCGAGATGGCTCGTGTTAAATCTACAGCGATTCCGACCTCGGACGGGAAAAAGAAGATAGTCTACAAGGCTTCGAATCCAGGAAGTGAAGATTTGGAGGGTGTCGAGGCTAATGTTGATGAACTTGTTGGCGAGTCGGTTCCCAAGACCCTCATTTTGGGTCGGTCTATGTTACTGCCAACCTGATTTCGTCTTATGAACAAAAGGTGGTTTTTTTCCTGCTGGAGTTGGTCGAATCCCCGGACACGAAACTACTCTTGATCCTCAATTTGGAGAAGTCGTAGTTTTCTCTGCACTTCTTTACTACTGGTCTTCGATTTCCTTGTAATCCTATGCTTACTCAGATTCTTGATCGTTTTCAATGTCATAACAGCATCAGCTGACGCCAAACTACTTTTGTTCAACTGTCGAAATATTCTGGGAAGTTAACACTTTTGGAGGTGAAATTGACCTCGATATTTTGGCCATTACAATGAGCTTCAACTTCAGAAAGAGATCGGTCTTTTTGGGAAGAAGGTGGAACAACATGTTTGGGCAGTTTGGTGTTCCTACTTTTACTTCGCGTCGTCGAAGCGGCCTTGGAGATTACCAAGGTTGATTTACCTACGCTTAAACGATATAGTTGGATGTGAACTGGCCGAAATTTTTGTTTTACGTCAAGGTTGGTTTCGCTGCTACAAACTCTAGCGATGTCAATTATCCATTTTCTGGTCCTTTGTGTGATATAGAATTGTCAACTGTAGTTGAGTTCGACAAGAAATCTAAGTCTTTTGAGAAGAATAGACCCTGTTTTATTCATGCTACCTGGCGATTACAGGCCATGATGTAGTTGAGGAATTTTTGGCTGCCGAAATCTAGCCCCTTTTGAACTGCTTGGAACCTTTTACGGTTGAGGAGAGGCAAAACCTGGATTCGATTTGCCGAGTGATTTTGCTATTTTTTGGCCTTGAAAAGCCTTAGGGTACTAATGACCTTCAACTCATGTCGAGTGTTGAAACAAGCTGCCAAGTCTCTAGTTGGGCACTTCAACATAGAAGGAAAAGAAAGCAATGATTGATGCTTTGAGAAGCCAGCCGCTTGAATCGGCCTTGGTTGAGATGGGAGTTAAGTATGGGGATAGGGTGAAACCTTCAAAACCCCAAAAGCGTATGAAAAACTCCCCAGGAATGTTGGATCCAAGCAAGTTGGAGCGACTCGGAGATACAAGAAAATTTCATCGAAAGTGTTGGTGTCTTCTGAGGTCAAGATGCTTCTAAAAACAAAACCAGACAGCTCGAAGCTCAGAAGAGGAAGTCTGTCGCACATGCAACAGTCTGCTTCTGGTGCGACCAAGAAACCGCGCTTGACTCGCAAAATGGATCCATCGCGCTGGACAGTCCCGTAGCCTAAGCTGCAAATGAAGAAGAAACTATGATGTGGCATGTGGACTTCTAGAGTTTGCTGGTGTTCCAAGCGGCGACCTTGGCACGGCAAGGCTTTATGAATGAGTTAGCAGGCACTTCTGCTGCTTATGGGAGATGGTTTGTTTGTTCCTTATATGAAATGCCCCGGAGGTACGATCAACCTCGTAGGGTCAATATTGAATGTGATTTCGAACCTCCAGAGGATTTGATCCAAACTTTCTTGAGCTCTTAGAGCATAACTTAGACTTATATTGACAGAAAACCGAGACAAGGATGTAAACATAGTGGAAGACAAAGTAGTCAACGTCGGACACGAGGTTAGAAACTTTGCTTATTTTGTATTTGCGTCTTTGCTTTATTTTCTGTTGCTGTTCTTACTTCGAAAGTATTTCAGGTTAAGCTGATGATGGTGAAAGGGAAGTGCGTTCCTGATGAAACGACCATTAGTCAGGTCGAGAAGAAACGACTTCTTCTCAATTCAGCTTGGTGAGGATAACGTTGAATTCCAAGGTAAAGAAATTTTTATAGGATTGTAGCTTGTTTGGTTTCGTCTTTGCCTCTTATATGTGTTTTTTGTATTATATTCTTTTAAGCTTTCAAGGCGTCGTTGGACAACCTTGATCTCGAGGGGCTGTCTCGTTTGAGCGTCCGAAGGTCCATAAGGTCATTATTGATTTGATTTCTGTGGCTTCGTTGCTAGCTCTTTTCTTTTATTTACTTACTTACTTGTCTTCGTTTTGTTTTCTTAGGTTGACTTGATCAATGCGGCTTACGTCTCGAAGTCGAAGACTGTGGCGGAAAGGCTTTCTTTCTTAGAAAGGGAGAATGAGAGGCTTCGGGATAACAACGACAAGCTTCGGAAAGACTTGACCAGGGTTGAAGACCTATGGGACACCGCTGATAGGAAACTTGCAGCCCTTTCAGAAAGATTATGACAAGAACCAAAGTGGTGATTGATAATCTTCGAGAGGCGTAGTTCGTGAATCCGATGCTGCTAAAGAGGCCAAGGCTCAAGTGACTTCTCTTTGAAGCTAGATTGAAAGAAGCTCGGGAAACTTTAGCCTCTTCCAAAGTTCTTGACGTTGAAAGGGTTACTCAAATTTTTTATTCCTACTCGAAATCGCTCAAGCAATTTGGGGCTGCTCCTTATGATCTTCCTGAAGATTTGACATTGATGGCTTCTTGTCTTGGATTGAGGAGGAGTTTGCTGGGCTTGGAGATATTTTCTCTATCGCTGGTGACAACTTCGCACTTTCTTGTTGCGACGGTTTTGGCCGATTTCTTGAGAACGAAAACAAAGGCTTGCTTCTTTGGGTTGCTGGTCCTGGGTTTCGCTTCTCTAACTTCGAAGATCTATCCTTGTCAAGCTCCAAAGAGATTGAGACTGCTGAAACGTCGTTTCTTGTGGGACTTCTGGAACGTTTTCGGCCGTGATATGGCTAAAGATCTGTCTTCCTCGAAGGTACATTTTGGATTTACCTGATTTTCCCTTTTCTTTCGTATTAGTGAATGAAAGAAAATTTATCTTTGCTTTTTTGTTTTTATAGGACGAAGACGAAGATGTTCCCGAGGTTGGAGACGTTGTTGAAGATGAAGTTCCACAATCTCTGCAAGAAGGCGACGATGTTGGATCCTCTCAAGAAGAAGGAGAAATCTAGTTGCAAGTTGAAACCTGCTTGATTTTTGTAAAGAAACGCTTTGTTATGCTGTATCGTGATGCCAAACAACTTTTAATTTTATGCTTGACGACAATAACTGATTACTTGTTTGTTTAAGGTACTCGTTGAATATCTTGATTTTCTCAAATAATACAACTTCTGATTCGTTACATAGATCTGGTGAATGCTTTCGATCTTTATTTCGTACAAGAGTGTACGCCTCAGACTCGTAAGCGTTGTATCTCTAGAAAGGCTTTGGCCTTTGGTCTTTTTTCTACAAGATCACGACCTCTAGATTCGTTTCTTCTAGAGTTTGCTCTTAAGTAATCTTTGCTTCTCTTTTGTCCTGTTTGTTTGCTGTTGTACTTGGCATTGATAGGCTGCTTTGAAGCAAATGTACTCTTCTCCAGGATTCCACCGCTGAAGGTGATTTTGTTGAACGAAGTATCCATGGGCCCTGTACTATGATGGTCCTTAGTCTAACTAGGTGCTGTCGTTAAGCGGCCCTTGCAATTCCTGATGCCTCTCGTTCCTAAGAAGTGGTTTCTTATTATTTTGCCTTCATTTTTTCTCTTCTTGGAGCCGGGGGTTCCCTTCTCCTTTTATAGTGGTATGTCAATGTTTGATGAAGGTATGATTTCACCTAATTTGGCGTCCTTTAGATGGTACAGTTAGGTGTTTTATTTTGGTGAATTGATGCTTTGGTATGGTTGTCTTCGAATAAATGCAAAAGGGGGCTTTTCTTTTTTGCCTTTGAAAAAGGCGTCCCCTCCCTCGATAGCCCGTTTGCATTTGTTTCTTTTTGGTTGAACAACGTTTCTGAAAGAATACGTTCTCTAGTTTTGTTTCGAAATAGGGCAACTTTTGTTGCTTTTTTCATCCTGCTTGCCGAGATTTTTGTTATTTGTTTGAGGTCCATATCCTTTCCTTTTTCTTTTATGAGGTTGTTTTATTTAACCTTGACCTAGAACTATCTGGCTATGATAGCCCGTGTCTTTTTAAGAGTGACCATGATTTCGAGCTGTCTTTCTCGAGATCCTTTACGAGGTTCTTTGACTTTGGCCTCGGGCTTGTCTTGCTTGTGTTTTTTACGAGGTTCTTTTTCTGGACCTCGGCCTCGGGCTATCTTGCTCGAGGTCTTTTGCGAGGTTATTTTCTTGACCTTGGCCTCAGGCTATCTTGCTCGAGGTCTTTTCCGAGGTTCTATTTCTGAACCCCGGCCTCGGGCTATCTTGCTCGAGGTCTTTTTTGAGGTAATTTTAACTTTGCCTCGGAACTGTTGTCAGACGAGTCTTTTCAGGGGAAATCTCCTTTATTGATTTTTGGAGAATTTACATAGGTTCGCCTCATTAAAAACCTCACCTCCAGTTTCTTGGAGCCCCTTGTGTGAGGAAAAGAGTACGACCCTTGTGCGATAAGAAAATGGTGTTTCGTATTGTGCTTATAGTTTTGCACATTTATGAAGTTGACTTTTACAAGAAACTAAAACTTGAAAAAGACTATGTACATTTTGCTTGCCTTGTTCTAGTTATAGTATTTGCGGAGATGCTCCACCTTCCATGAGTGAGGTAGCTCTTCTCCATTTTCGTTTGAGAGGTGGTAGGATCCTGGTCTTGAGCTTCTTGTGACGATGTAAGGTCCTTCCCATTTTTCTTCGAATTTGGCTAGATTTTCTGCGTTGTGCTTTCTTTTGATTACCAGAACCCCAACTCTGATCTCTCTTATTTTGCCTTTGGGTCATGCCACTTTCGTGTCTGCCTTTGATATGATTCGAGGTTGTGGGAGGCAACGAGCCTGTCGACTTCGATTAAGTCCTTTTCCACCATTTCTTTTTCACCTTCTTCTTGGCTTAGGATAACTCTTGGAGTTTTTGCCTTGATGTCTTCAAGTACTACAGCCTCGGTTCCGTATAACAATCTGAAGGGAGTGAACTTGGTAGCTCTGGATTCTGTAGTGTTGTGTGACCGTACTCCGATTGGTAATTCATTGATCCATTTTCCTTTTTTGTGGTTGAAGAGCATCTTTCTTATGGATGAAAAGATGATGACATTAGCTCTTTCTACTGCACCATTTGATTGGGGGTGATATACGGATGCATACTTTATTTTAGTGCCCATTGTCATGCAGAAGTCTCTGAATCACTCGCTGTCGAATTGCTTTCCGTTGTCAACCGTTATCTCTTTTGGTACGCCGAATCTGCAGATGATGTTGTGCCAAAAGAACTTTTGAACTGTGTGCGAGGTTATTGATGCTAAAGCTTTTGCTTCGATCCATTTTGTGAAGTATTCTACTGCCACCACCGCGAATCGGCAATTTCCCTGGGCTGTTGGAAGTGGCCCCACTAAGTCTATTCCCCATCTTTGTAATGGCCAGGATGGTGTTATGAGCTGTAGTAGTGATGATGGGATCTTCTGGTGATTTGCGTTCTTTTGACATGACTCACATTTCTTTGCTATTTCGTCTGCATCTTTTATCATTGTTGGCCAGAATATTCGTTAGGGCTCTTGGGCCAATGTGTGCTCCGCATATCCCTTCGTGGATGCTTCTTAGTATTTCTGTTCCTTGTTCTTTTGCGATGCATTTTAGCCATGGAGCTGATATTCCCTTCTTGTACAACTCGCCTTGAATTATTTGATACCCTTTTGATCTTGCTGGTATTCTTTTGGCTTCGCTTGCCGAGCAGGGGGTGAAATCGTCTTGTAGATATGACATGATTGGTGCTCTCCAATCTTCCTAGCGGATGTGGGTGAGATATTGTTTCTTGATTGAAGGGATAGTTATGACTTCGTAGATTACGTCTTTGGGGAGTTCCTCATTCTTTGCTGCTTTCTTGGCGAGGTCATCAGCCTCGTTGTTATCGTTTCTGTGGATGTGCTCTACTGTGAATCCTTTGAAGTACTTTTCCATTTCCCAGACTTCTTCGAGATAACTGATTAGCTCTGGCTTTCTGGCTTCGCTGTCCTTTTCGATGTGATCCTTTGCTATTTTTGAGTTGTTTTCACAATGAAGTTTTGTTTCCCTAATGATTTCATTTTTCGTAACCCAAGCAGGAGTGCTTCGTGGTTCTACCATGTTGTTTGTGATTTGAACTTGTTGGTCATTGAATTCTAATCGTGATGCAAATCTGGTTTTGATTCCGCTTGGTGAAACTAGGATTGCGGAGATTGCTGCTCCTTTGATGCAATATGCTCCATCACAGTAGACTGTCCATTGTTTCTTGTCTTCGTTTGAAACTTCATGCTCTGGTGAAGTCCAGTCTACTACGAAATCAACTAGTACTTCAGACTTGATTGCGTTTCTTCGCTTGAATTCGATGTTGAATCCGGAAAGCTCTGCGGACCATTTGCTGATCCTGTTTGAAGCGTATTTATTTGCGAGTAGCTTGGCTAGTGGTTTGTCGGTGACCGTTGTTATTTTGTGGGCTTCGAAGTAATGCCTGAGCTTTCTTGATGCCATGACTAACGCGTATGCGATTTTTTCGAGCCCGGAATATGACTTTTTAGCTCTGGATATGCCTTCGATTTGGATCTCTTGCACAATTGCGGCGCTTACTGCTGATTCAGAAACTGCGAGGTATAGAAGCAAGTCCTTTCCTTGAGCTGGTGGTGACAGTTTGATCATTGCTGCGAGATATTCCTTTAACTCCTTGAAGGCTTTCGATTGTTCTTTGCCCCAGTTGAATTTCTACGCGTGACGAAGGGTTTTGAAGAAAGGCAGACTTCGCTCGGCCGCTCTTGGTACGAATATGTTTAAGGCTGCAATCCTGCCGGTTAATTGTTCTACTTCCTTGACTGTCTTTGGTTCTTCCATGGATGCTAGAGCTTGTACCTTATCTGGATTGGCTTTGTTCCCTTCGAGGTTACCAGACATCCCAGGACTTTTCCTTTGGTTACTCCGAACACACATCTTTCCGGGTTTAGACTAAGGTTGGATAGCCTCAGTTTCTTCGCGGTCTTTCATGTGGCCTGACTTTCTGATGCTTTTTACAACGAGGTCGTCTACGTAGGCTAGCATGTTTCTGTCAATTTGCGATTTGAAAACTTTTTGGTCATCCTTGAGAAGGTAGATCCTGCGTTTCTTAGCCCCTCTGGCATTCTGACGAAACAAAAGGTTACGAAAGGAGTTATGAAGCTTATTTTTTTCCTCGTCCTCTTGCTTCATCCAAATTTGGTGGTAGCCCAAAAAACAATCCAATAAAGATAGAATCTCGCTGTTGGCTGCGTCGTCAACGACGCTGTCGATTCTAGGTAAGGGGAAGTCATCTTTTGGGCAGTGCTGGTTCAGGGTGGTGAAGTCGATGCACATCCTCCATTTTCCATTTTTCTTTTTCACTGGGACAGTGCTTCCTAACCATTCTGGGTATTGTACCTCTCTGATGACCTTTGCTTTCAGTAGCCTTTTGACTTCGGATTTTATTCCTTCTACTTTCTCGTCCGACATTTTCCTCAGTTTTTGCTTTCTTGGCTTCGTTTATGGGGTTATATTGAGGCTGTGCTCGATTAGAGTCCTGCTTACTCCCTTTAGATCTACGGCTGTCCATGCGAAGACATCTTTGTTTTTCCTTAGGAATGCTACCAAATTTTCTTCTTCTTCGGGGGAGAGATCTGCCCTGATTGTGACTTCTCAGTCCTCGATTCCTGGTTCGAGAGAAACTCGCTTGGTGTCTTGTGCTTGGATAGTTTCTTTTCTTTTTTCGACTTTGAGTTCTTGTGGGCTCTTTTTGAGTGATTCTGCTTGAACCTTGTTGCTTGGTTGTTTCATTTCTATCTACAAGGGGTTAACGTTTTTCTCACCCGGAGTGATTCCTTGTTCGATATCCCTTGCGACTTGCTGGTTTCCAAAAACTGTAATTACTCCATTTGGTGCTGGAAGCTTCATGGAAAGATATGCTTGTCAGACAATAGCTTCGAATGTGTTAAGGAAACCTCTTCCGAAGGTTGCATTGTAAGGGTAGTACATGTCGACTACGTCAAAAGTAACTCGTTCTGTTCTGGGATTGCTCATGTCTCCCATGGTTACTGGTAATTCGATTTTTTCTAGAGCTCGAATTATTTTTCCTCCGAAGCCAATGAGTGGTGTTTCTGATGATTGTAACAAACTCCTGCTCATGTTCATTTCGTCGAAGGCGCTTGCGAAGATAATGTCGGTGGAGCTACCATCATCTATCAATATCTTGGTCAGTTCCCAGCCCTCCACGTTTTTTTCGATGACCATGGCATCAGTGTGAGGATAGCATTGGAGTTTGAGGTCTTGCTCAGTGAAGGTTATTGGGACATGAGACCAGTGTATTTTTATTACTGGGCCTTCTGGTAATATTGCGTGTACTATTCTGAAATGATCTTTTCTCTGTCTTTTGCTTTCGAAGTCAACTGAAGATTCTCCTGCTATGGGCAGAATCATTCCTCGAGAGGGGATAGGACCCTTGGTGGATGTTGAGTTTTGCGTTAAAGCGGGTTGCATTGTGGTTTCGTCTTTCCTTGCCGCGGTAGATTGGACCGAACTATGAGCTTATTGGTTTGACTCTGAATGGGCTTGATGCCATGCTAGCCGGGGCCGGTGATATGTTGAGTAGGACTCTGAATTCATTGGGAGTTGCGATTGCGGGTTTGGGGTGTTGTGGGGGGTGCACTGCCAGGAGTTTGTTTGAACTGTGCGGCCTTGAGCCTTGTTTTGATTCATCTCCTGCTTTACTCTGATAGTTATGGGACATCTTCCTGTGTTGTGGTCTGGATTTTCACCATGAAATTGGCAGAACCAGGAGCGAGACCGATTTTCTTGTTGGCTTCGCCCTCTTCCACGACCTCTACCTCGTCCGCCCCTTCCTCGCATGGGTGCGGAGTTAAACTGTTGCTTTGCTTCATTCGAATCATTGTTGTTCTGCCCGTTCTCGTTTTCTATGTTGAAGACTTGTGCTGGTCGATTGTAGTTTTTCTTTTCATGTGTAGGTTGCTTGCAGCTTCCATTTGCTTTCCGGAGAATGGCTCTTTCGCTGACTCTTCTTCTGTGGTCATCGTCTGATCTGCAGAACTTTTCCATTTCGTGAAATAGTTCATGAAGATTCTTTGGCTTATTTTTGACGAATTCAGACGGGCATGGCCCTGGGCCTAAGCCATGGATGCATGCATCGATTGCCATTGAATCTGGTATGTCATCTGCTTTTAATTGAACAACGCGTTTGAAGTACTAAGCCAGAGGTTCTTTTTCTTCTTGCTTGCATGCAAAGAGATCTCTCGAGGTTAAAAGTTGTCTGTTGAACCCCTGGAAATTCTGAAGTACTTTTGCCTTCAGCTGCTCCCAGCTGAATATTGATCCTGGGCTTAATCTGGTGAACCATGTAAGGGTCGGTCCTTCGCAAGCTATGATGAATGATTTTGCCAGAATTAGCTCGTTTCCTCCTGCCGAAGCTACGGCGACTTTGTAGCTCAATAGGAATTGTCTTGGGTCGCAGGTGCCGTTGTATTTGGGTAGTGTGTTGGGTTTATACGAGGTTGGCCACGGTGCGCTCTGAAGACCCGGGGATAATGGTAAATTCGGGTCGTAGCTTCTGAAAACTGTGTTGTGGTTTGTTGTTTCCAGAGAAAACTCTCTTTCGGGCTCTTGAGTGTTTTCTTTGCTCGCGTTGAGCTCGCTTAAGAGTCTTAGGATCTCATTCTTAGCCTCTGCCATTTTTTGCTCTTTCTCAGCTTCTTTTCTTTGGATCTCTGCTTCCTTTAACAGCTTCTCTCTTTCTCGCTTAAGTCTCTCGATTTCTTGTAACAGTTGTTCGAGGCTGGCCTCTTCTTGGTTTTGGGGGGCATCAGTGATAGCTAGCTCGGCTGCAGCTTGAGGTTCATCGTTTTCTTTTTCGTTTTTGTGAGCTTTTGAGGTTTGCGGGTCGTCAGCCCATTACTTTTTCTTTGGTGGCATCGTGAGTTTTAGTTTCAATTCCAACACGCAGACAGCGCCAACTGTTGTAACACGGAATCTCGTATCACGAACAGTGTAATATCTTCAACTATGCTTTATTACATGTGTCGTACAATGCTTCTTATTGGCTATTTATAGGGGCTAACTTCGTTCAATTACATGACCGTTACTTCCCGCCATAATCCTTATGAACTATTGAAGACTTCGGACGACCGTTCCTTCCCGCCAACTCTTGGTCTAGGTTCGTCATAGGAAGACTCCTGCTGACCTCGTCCTCCTTTTCTTAGCACCTTGACCTCGCGTAAGCTGGCCTCTCCTAAAACTGTTTCGAGGTCGGCTTAGGTTGTTTAACCTCTTCGTGTTGGCTCCTTCGGATTCCTTGTCTCCACGCTCAGTGACCGCCTTTAGAACTTTCAGCATCTACTTCCGTGCAAATTCATACGTCATCGATGACTTCGTCTTTTTCCTTTTCGTGAGTTCTTCTGGGCACGTCGAGGGTGACCTTGATCTCAAGGCTTGCCTATAAGTCACGTATCACTGAGTAAGATCTAAACTTTAGCAACCGGCGCATCGTTCCTTTGTTTAGAATTATTCGACAGCTATCGAATAGATATCTAGACTTTAGTAGCCATCGTATCGCTATTAATTCGTTTAGGTTTTATTCAACCTTTATCCAGCTTAGAACCAGTTTTATTCGGCTTTTATCTGTTCTTTATCATTGGATCTCTTATAGCCGATTAGATCTATTCTATGTGTTGCTCTGCTTAGCTTGTTAGGTTACATTTTAGTAATCTTATTTTGCTTCACATCAGATCGGGTGATCAAGTCAGTTCATTATTGTAGATCAGAATTCACTACCGATTCTATCCACATCTCTAATCAGAATCCCATCCGATTTTGCGATGTTATCTAATATCCGATTTCCTTGTCAATCAACAGGTCAGATTGATTGGCACGCCCTGCATCCATGGTTACAACTGATTTCATGTGCTAGTACATGAAGGTCACTTTCCGATTTGTGTCAAGGTATCCAAACCTTTGACTGTATTACTCGAAAAGGGGAAAATATTTGTGTGCACACCAATAGCTGAAGGAGCTTTCCAGGCCTTAAAGAGCTCTTTGATATGTCTGCGCCAGTTCTGGCACTTGCAAACTTTCAGAAGCCTTTTGTTGTTGAAATTGATGCCTCAGATAAAGGCATATGAGCAGTATTACAGCAGTATGGACACCCTATTGCCTATGTTAGCATGGCATTGGGCCCAAAGAATCAAGGTCTGTCCACATATGAAAAAGAAAGGCTGACAATTTTGATGGCTATAGACCATTGGAGACCATATTTGCAGATTACAGAATTGTAATCCAAACTGATGAGCAGAGCTTAATCCATTTGGATGACTAAAGACCTACTGGCAAAAAAAAACTCTGACGAAGTTGATGGGGTTGCAATATAGAATATGCTACAAGAAAGGCTCCACTAACAAGGCTGCAGATGCTTTGTCTAGATTACCACATAATTCCAGTGCTGAAGCTGTCGCAATATCAACTGCTCAGCCTGTGTGGTTGTAGAACTTGCAGAATAGCTATACTGATGATGAGAAAGCACATAAATTGTTCTCTGAGTTGACTGTTAAACCCGATCAAGGGCAGTCTACGCTCCCTCAAGGCATTATCAGATATAAAGTGAAAATATGGCAAGGACAACAACAATTGATTCAAGCCTTGCATTTTAATCCTATTGGCAGCCATTCTGGAACATTGGTCACATATATCAGAGCTAAAAAGTTTTTCACTTAGCCACACATGAAGACTCATATACAAGATTTTGTTGATGCCTACACAATCTATCAACAAGCCAAAACTGAGAGAGTTCTATATCCATGCTTATTACAACTTTTGGAGGTGCCTAAGGTTGCTAGGAAAATTGTCCCAATGGACTTCATTGAAGGGCCCCCATCATCCTCATCTTACAACTGCATACTACTGGTGGTCAACAAATTCTCTAAATATTCTCATTTCATCAAGATGACTGTTGACGCTCCTTAGACGCGTCAATTGTAACCCGCAAGTGCACGGATCATTGTAGCTCTTCCCTTAGAGTATTCTCCCAAGGCTTATCAATCCGTGGATCGACAATGAACTTACTAGGGTTTTCTACCTATCTTAACGGATCTAATCCTAACGTGAAGCGCATATTGCATATAGGGTTGAACATGTGTGTGTAAGTCAATGAATGTGAACATGTTTTTGTGAGATGAGTGAATGATCACAACCGACATCCTCGAGGTAACACGACCTTCGGTAGCACGAGCCCACCGTCTCTTTCATTGCAACTCCGGCCTACTCCCTTCATCCCAAAATAGATGTCATTCTCGCTTCCCAAGAAAACAACATCTTTCAATATTAGACAATTATATATAAAATAATATTAATATTTATAATATATCATTAATATCATTAGATTGATCTTTGAGTCTAGTTTTTAACAAATTTATTAGAGATATAAATACCGTACATATTTTTCTACAAATCGAGTCAAAGTTTAGAAAGTAGCATGTGCACGCATCCCATAGTGTCATCCTTCATGGGACGGAGGGAGTAAGTGATAACCTAACCTATCTCGTAGTTGGATAAGGGGACATGATCCCACAAACTTCCGTAAGCCGATGCCTTTCCCTCCCACACTCGTCACACAGCGCTAGGGGTAGTCAATCATCAAGCAAAGAGAACCGATAAGGGGACATGATTTCACAGTACACGTTCCGCCGGCCCTTCCCGTGCACCACTAAGATTTATCCGCAAAGTCATAGGCTAATCCCCACGATTAGATCAAATCTTACTAAGAACATAAGCTAGCTAAACTTATAGACTAATCACTACGATTACATCTAATCAAAAGCTAGCTAAACATATGAGATAAAGCATGTATCTTAGAATATTAAAGTAAGGAGACAAGATTAGATTGATTCACCATTCAATGTACATGTGCCTTGATACATCTAGGCACAGCTCCAGAATCCCACCATGGCTTCGCCACACAGGGCCAACCATGGCGACTACGGTCTAGCCTAAGCCATCTCCTAGGCAACGTCGAGGACGGCGGCCGTCGGCTTCCTCTGATGTGTGTCCCTCAATTCGGCGGCTACTGCGAGTGTCAACTCCCCTTGCATGTCGGGATCGGGGTTTCTTTATAGTCGTGGAGATCTAAGTCAAAGGGGGGCATGAGCCGAGGTCAGATAGGCTTGGGCCGGCTGGCTAGGGGGCCCATGGGCCAGCCGGCCTAGCCTGTTTCAGGCCTGGCTCGCCCTCTTCTTTCTCCTCGTGTCTCTTCTAATCTTCTGGAGTTCACGTCCTTCTTTGACCATGCAAGACAAGGTCTGCATCACCTCTGCCCCTTTGACATCGCCTGATTTTGACTCGATTCGCGCCGCCTCCATCTGATTCGCATCGCATGGCACTGATTCGCATATCGATGTTCCAATTAGCACGAGGAAGGGGTTGGAGGGGCATGGGCCTGTTGTTGGGAGTGAGAGGGGCGGTGCGGTAAGTGCCGAGCGCACAGGGAGGGGCGTCGGAGGGGGAAGGGAGGGAGACACGACTCGATAGATTCAGCTAGCATGACAACTTACATGGGCATGTGGATACCACAAGCCCAACGCGAGATTGCAGCCCTATGTGCTTAATAAATAGGTATAGATGTTGCAGTAATGGTTACTAAAGATTGATAAGGAAGAAAGAAAGTATTTTGATAGGGGAATACAAGTAATATGCCGAAAATGCTCTCACGCTCTAGGTTCAAGATTACAACTGATTACGGGCTAGCTGGTTGTGCTCACAGTATCATGGAAGATGAAATTTGCACAAACAAAATGACAATTTACAAAACTCACCATCTAGAGATCGATAAAGCTTACTGTGCTAATTAGCTCAGACTCAACCGCAATTGCCTTGTCACCGAGGAAGACAAGTGCATTGTTGGAGCCCATGAACGCACTGCGATGACTCCTAGCATGACGAGCGCCTTCGCCATGGGGAACCCCTGCCATCGCACACCAAAGATGGCCAACTCCCTGTGAGCGAAGAGTACCAGCCCCAATGCTAACTCCAACAGCAAGCCAGCAAGGAACCCAAGGAATCTATACACATTAAAATCAAACGGCAATAAATGGTAATGACAAGGAAACATCGAATATAGTTGTATGTTATATATCTTCACAACTACAATAAGATACTAGCTGGTAGAACAAACAAACAGAACATATGCACGTACACCCACACGAAGCCATGAACCAAACCACATCAGAACTTTTTTTACATATTTCCATCACACAATCTATCAATTTGTACCAACCAGAAGCGAAACAAGTCGCGTGTCAACCACCAGGTCGAGTGATTTAATGTGTTCTAGTTTTCCTTCTTGTCTTTCAGCGGAGCCCTTGGAATCTTGCTCAGGACCTTGGCATCTAGGACCTTATACTGCTTGCAGAGCTCCACGTGTGCCTTCGCAGCGAAATCGTCCACCTGGTCCTGGTACTTGTGGTACAGTATTGGCACTGTGTGGAGGATCAAGACCACTGTTGTGCAAGTTGATGTCTAGTTAACAAGAGTGGGAGGTCAAAGAATTACTAGAAAGTAGAACATAGCTTAAAGACCCATTACCAATATACATCAGTCTCAATAGATCGCAGAGCTCTCCAATTTCTGAAAGAATCCAGAGGGCAACAATCACCTGAAACATTAGAATGATGATTTGATTAGAACAAAACTGTCACTAAAAAATTAAAAAAACAAGATGGTTCTTTGAGATTTACGCCTAGGAACTTGATCAGATCATGGCCCAGAGCAATCTCCCGAAGCAAGACAAGTGCTTTGTTTATGTCGGCACGCAGCGCTAGCGCAATGTTCACAGCAAGCTCTTCAGATATCTGCACTTCAGGAACATCAGGAGGACTCCTGAAAGTGGAGTGCTAGATGGTTAACAAGCTTAGTAAGCACCAGATACACATGTAAAGTTGGGTATATCTTGCTCACTTCTTGATGAAGACAGTGGCATTGGCCCAAAGGAACAAGATCGTCAGCGCAGCAATCAGCACATGAGATACCAGAGTCAGAAGATGGTATTCGACGACTTCAAACAGAACCCAAAGGAGAGTTGCCCCACCAACTACTGCAGCAGAGGTCTTCTTGTCTTTCCACAACAGTACATCAGCAGCTGAAGAGAGGAATACAGATGAGAAGTCAATTAAAGGGAAATGGCATCAGGATAACTAGATTATGCAGCATAAATGACTCAAATTTATGTGTCCAATTAACATGGCATGTCAGATTCGTACTTCTCAGTTTTTCTTTAAATAAATTATTTAACCACAGGAGCTGGTATCTTTTGTCCCTCATCACTGACCTATATTCTCTCTTCTAGTGCAATGCGCAAACTAACAAGAAACCCTTTAAACTCTTCAACATTCATCCAAAACTTTTATAATGCTACTTGGGACCTCAAGCATGGTGAGATTTCAAAAGAATTATTCAGTTATGGCATATAACAATACAATACAATACAATAATAAAATAGACTAATCATGGGCCATATTTTTCACTTCTTTTAATCCTTCAATCAACTGGAGCAATGCTGAAATAATAATAAAAACGTATGTGATGGACTTTAAGCATAGTAAAATATCAGAAATACAATAGCAATTCATGGGACAGTTCAAACTATAATAACCTCCCAAGAATGAATTATTTGAATTTGTTACCAGGGCAGGAAACAAGTCTCAACCTAACACTTACTTACATAACTTGCTGTTATAATCAAATATTAACAAGATGTATCATAAGGGAAATGATTTATTGTCGGTAAGTAGGATGACCATTAAATATAGGCAGATAGAACCCCTGATTCCCAAGTGGAGAAATGATATTTTGTTGAAAAATTCAGCGCCTACTAACTTAGAGCTTTAGAACTTAAAAGGGTAATAGATACAACATCTATTTGGTAAAATAGCTGCTAACCTACAAAACTGCCCAAGTTAAGCTGCATCATGCATGACAGAACCCCATCCACCTCCATGGCTCCATCAATGCAGTTATCCCAAATCCCGTGATCAGAAGGAGCTATATTATCACAAACTCAGTAGACCACCACGACTAGTTCCGTGTCAACTATATGATCACAGATAGCAGTCGTAAATGGCATATTAAATTGACATTTCCGCCAAGATATTAAAAGGTCTGGGAACCTCGCATGGCACTTGAGCCCCTGAATCAGAACAGAGGCATAAAGGTCAGAAAGAAACCAATCACTCGGGCCCGTCGCAGCTAACAGAAACTCAGATTAACTAAAAATTATTGTGCACGCTGAAGAACAAGAGAATCGCAGCCGCGCATAGAAATACAGGATTCGGCTCGTATCAATCAATCAATAAGTTGAGCTAATCGTAAATTCGTAACAGCTAATAATTACTGCGCTCGATCAAGAAATCGATCGGAAAAGGCATCCACATCAAGGACCCCACACGAATTGAGCTCATCAGCTGTACTGAACTGAAGGAACGAAGAGTTCCAGTTGTAAGAGCGCAATCAATCGATTAGCCAACACGAAATTGCACAAGAAAAGGGGAGCAAGAAGAGGGAAAGCTGCCTACTTTTGCCCCCACCGAGAGCCTTGTGCACGGACTTGTCCTCCCCAAGGAGCCAAAACCCCCGGGACCTCGCAGCCGCCGCCGGCGACGCCGTCTCCTCCGTGACGCCGTCCCGGGGCGAGGCCGCAGGCGACGCGGCGGCGGGCGCCTCCTCGGCGGGTCCAGCCATGGCGGAGCACTCTCGACAAGCAGGTAGGATCGACGAGGCTCGCTGGAGCAGTTCGTTCCCCTTTTTCTTGGTGTGCTGCCCTTTTCTTTGGTCTGTCTCTGTTTCTTCCTACCTAAGCTATAGGCCTTTTTGCTTTGAACCGGTGGAAGTTTTTTCTCCCCAAAAAACTGGGATGTTTGCTAGGACACGCTCGCGGGGCTTGGTTTCTGAATTTCTCCGAGGGGAAGGAGAAGGACGTTCTTTATTGGCAACCATTTCTACGGTGAGAGTTTAGAAAAGATTAAAAAAAATATTTTTCATCTATTTACCTCATTTCTCCTACTCACCTAACATTATTCATCTATAGTGTTTTTTTCTAAAGTTCTTTTAGGAATCTTCCCTAACCTAAATACACCCTTACACCTACACGTCCCAGACCGATGAGTGAGTCATCATCCATCGATGATCCATCCTACTCATATAATATGATTCATCTGCTTTTTTACGTTTCTTTTAGAATCTCTAACCTGAAGGTGCGTTGAGATTCAAACTATTTCTCCCAAAAATACACTTCCATCTAACTTTTCACTATTCATCTCATCTTCCCACTCACATAACACTATTTATCTACAGTATTTTTTTGGTCTACAGTATTTTTCCGAGAAATCTTTCTCAATCTAAACACCCCCTAAATACACCCTTACACCTGCACGTCCTAGACCAGTGAGTGATTCATCATCCATCGTCGATCAGATGGCGATGATGATCGAAAGCAGCGAGCACAAAAGCGTGCGTGAACAGGTGGATTGGGTGGGGCACAAATCGAGCATCATCATGGGCGCCTTTCCTCTACAGCCTGTGCGTGCGTCAGCTGAAGGACAGCTTCAACCTTGATCGATCATCGTCTTTACACATGTCGGGTACAGGTCCAAGAACAAGAAGCCAAGCTACTCACAATTTGTATTTTTCTACACAACAAATGGAGATCATGTCAACATCTGGGCAGGCAAACACTTCCTCGGTTACGGCCTTACGGGCTCACAACCAGGCCAGATCTTTCTGGGCCGAACAAAATCCGTTGTTTTTTCAGGCCACTTGACCCTAGAGTTCTTTTGTCAAGCTCTTCCATCGAAATGTTTTGGATGGCCAATTTTTGTTTTCTTGCACCTTGCGTCGTCCAATTTCGGCCTCGGAGGCACGATCAAACGCAGGCTGAACTTCTAGGAATAGCCCAATTTCGTAACCTAATGTCGTTTTTCTTGTCTTAAGCGTGCCTAATGTTTGACGAGCAATACCCTTAGGCGCCATCTAATCACTCCCTAGTTCACAAACCATCGCTGCTTCACGTGTACTAGGCTTCTCTGCCACTTGTATTGTGGTATTTGCTTTATGTCAGATGAAGGCATAGATCATTGGCTTTCAAGATACTTCCTCCGTGCCCAAATATAAAACCTTTAAAGATTTTTAGGGGAAAAAAGGAAAAGATTTTTAATTGCCTCCATCAAGCATTTGGACCAGCTTTTGTTTGGCGCCATTTCAGGTCACCAGTTTTTTTATGAGTACGGTGAAAAGAGATTAATTTAATTGCACAAGATTTGGGAGTGCCTAGAAATCCCAATATAAGTTCAGATTTTATAATTATTAAGATAATGGCGAAAAGAATGGCTCATTAGTGGTGTTTTCCTTTTGCGCAAAAAAAAAAATTAGTGGTGTTTTCCTGCTGAGGTAGAGTAGACATCCATATGTTCGTCAACAATTTACAAGGATGAGTGTGTACATGTATATATACACAGCATTTGCATACAGACTTATGTTATAAAAAAAAATCGTATGTGCAAAGGGCAAACGTATACAGGAGTACGAAATTATGGGCACTAAATCAATGGATTACAAGCTGACGACGTTATTTGCACGTACTGTATTGACATCAGTAATCAATACGGCGATGCATGAGAATTGAGATACGCCAATCCAGCACACTCAGATCCTACCGCAACCAGACGCGCTGTTGGCAGCTCTGGTCGCGGATGGCCATGTCGGCGACGGAGATGCTGGCGGTGCAGTTCATCTCGAGCACCACCCGTCGGCGCACCATCCCTCCCAGCACGGCGACGCGTCCTCGGACACGCGTCGCCGTGGCCACCGCGACGGCGCCCGCTGCCACATCTCCGAGGAACGCCGGGTCCCCGATGAGCTCCCCGGCGGCGACCCCCACCGTCACGTTCATCCTCACCGTCCGCCTCGCCGGCGCCGTCCCCGGCGGGCCCCTCGCCTCCCCGACCCGCCTCGACCGGTAGTACACCGACGTCTCCGTCGCGTCGTACACCAGCGACGCCGCGTTCGGGTTCCGCACCGACACGTCCGCCACCACCGCCAGCGTCGTCGTCCTCAGCTCCGGCGATGGCGGAGGGTCGTCGAGGGAGATAGAGTTCATGGTCATGACGGGCTCGCGGACGCGGAACACGGTGAGGGCCACGGCGAGGAGGGCGGCGGCGGCGAGGATGGTGACAATGCCGCACGAGATGAGCGCGCAGCGGAGGCGCAGCGACGACGGGGGCTTGACGGCGGCGGTGGTGGGGCCCATGGCTCCTCCGGTGGGTGGGATCATCGGAGAGGGCGAGTGGGGGGTGGTTGGAACTTGGGAAGAGAGGTAGGAGAATAATGGTGCACGGTGAAGTGGTGGGGAGGTGCGGTAAGTAGTGAGTGGGTGATCATGGAGGTTAATGGGCTTGTTGTATGTTGTGGATATATAAAAGGGTTTGGATAATGGTTTTGTATTCTTTTATGATGATGCTGAGCTACTACTGAACTTCAGTGTTACTCATTTTCTTCCCTTCACCTAAATTATTTATGTTTGCTGACATTTGGACATGGATCAATATGTTGTTATAAGCCACAGCAAATCGTCCTGTCTTCATTTCCTTTGTTTCTTGCGGATTACCAAAGGAACATGTTGATCCATACTGAAATGATGAGCACAGTTTGTGCAATGACTTGACTGACAACGTCATGTGTGAGAGTCTAAACTAATAGGCATTTTGATACAATTCATAGCTAGCATGCTTTGTCTGGTTTTTACAGACAAAATTAACCTAACATTAACAAGGTTTCCTTTTCTCCTTTTGTAAGTATTCATGTAACTCTCTGTTTATGCTGTTTTTTTCCCGTCTCTGTATTGGTTTTACATAGGCTTTTTTTTAAAAAAAAAAAGACAAAAAAAACATGATACAGACGCATGGACAAACACCGCATCATGTCCCTATGAACGTTTTCAAGAGGCCGATACAATAGGTCTCTCAACACCAGAATCTGGGACTCAAAGCACGGTGGATAATAATATACATATCAACCTAATCGCTCTTACTTCGCTCAGTGCAGTCCCTTTCGTTGCCTAATCGAGCTTAGGTTAGGTTGAGGACACGTACGCGAGGCCAAGTTAGTTAGGTCAATAAAATAGTTGCATTGAAGTTCTTTTCGCTCCCTGTCCTCTGAATGACAGTTTCTACATATCTATAGATGAATTACATGACAGTTTCGCTCCCTGTCCTCTGAATCACTTTCGTTGGTGATCTCAAGATGCTACTTGTCCCAGTTCCAGATTTAAACGAATTCATATAATTCATGGCATTTTCCTTCTATGATAGCTAGCACAACCACAAATGTACCATTCTCATGAAATGCGTACATATAAAGATTCCATTTCTACTGATACCGTGAAGTGTCAAAGACTCCAATCCGCTGACCGGTTCACTTACTGAGAAGGCACGGTCTGCTACTGAAAGTCATAGGAAATTTCACTTGCATTTGCACCGCACCCACACAATACTGCGGCGTTCAACTTGCATATATTGAGCTCACTGGTCCTGCAGTATGAGATTGTGAGAAGGAAATGTAATGCCGTCACAAGTATTTGACCCTTATAATTAAGGGATCCCTATAATTAAGTAGAGAGCAAGTCACCAGCCATGAAAGAAGCCTCGATCTGGGACTGGGAGAGCAAACAATTTTGAATTCTTGTCCGAAATTGCGACGAAGAGACAAGTAGTAGTCTAACAGAAATTTGACTAAAGTTCAGTTTAACTAATAACTGGACCACATGAAACCTTATTCATCTATAACTAGTGCACCGGTGCACAAAAGTTCCTCTGCAAACACCACAGCTCAAGAGATGGCAACAGGAGTTAAAATCACAATGTTCCTATTCCTGGCATTCAGCTCAGCAGTCGCCCAAAATGTTAGAGAAAGCAAAGTAGAAGAGTTCCATGTAGGGGTGGTACTTGATTTAGGGACAACCGTAGGCAAGGTAGCAAATACGAGCATTTCAATTGCGGTCGAGGATTTCTATGCTGTCCATCCCAACCACCACGCGTCTCATCCTCCACGTCAGGGACTCCATGAGTGATGATGTCCAAGCTGCATATGCAGGTAAGTTTCATCCGCATTTATGAATTTTAACACTTAATAGATTACGAGTTTACTTGATTATGTACAGTTTGCACACTTAGTACTTTGTAAGTTTGAGCTTTTTGAACACAGAAAATCATTTGAAAGTCCATAAAGCTGCTGCACTCCATTTAAATGGATGCACAGAATAAACAGAGAACTCCATATATCAGGAGGCAAAATGGGGTGTTGGAATTCCAGACATGAATTTGAACCTGCGCCAATCCCCGACGAATCAAGTCACCTTCCTAGCGCCGTTCCGAGCTGCTGCCCGCGAAAGGCGCAAGCCATGCTGCCGCCGGCCTTAGCTCTCCACACTCCGCACAAGTGCGCAGCCACTCAGCGTGGCGGCCCGCGAGTCCCGAGCTATGGTCACCTCCCGCGAATGGAGGAGGTGGAGGAGGGGACAGAAGAGCAGGGGAGCGCCGGCAGAACTGGCGCGGTGTAGATGCTGCCGCCGCCGCTGGACAGGGGCAGTCGATGGCCACGTGTGAGGTGCCCAACCGCGCTGGGCCCAAAAAAAAAATAAGGGCCCCAAGCTAACAAGTCAAAGACCGATGACCAAATTGGAGAATGTACAATAGTTTAAACAATTGTTGTTTATTTGATACACACAAACAACTAAATAGACATATTTACATTGAGTTGTTTATTTAATTGTACGTGTTATATTTAAATACGTACTTTAGTTGGTATTGTTTTGTATAGGAACACGTGGCATAGCAGTAGACGAGATAATAAACAACAATACTCTTTTCTTATTTAATGATGACTACAGTAACTTATTTTATTTGCATACACATGAAGACTATTGTCCAACTGGTGTACGTAAGAGTCGAGGGCTCCTCCGCTGTCCTGCAAACTTCCATACTCTACGAGTCCACGTTGACACGCAATTGGTCGATCCGCCGATCCAATGATACATCATATGGAGAAGCAGGCTCATAGTCTCACAGATAATCTTGATTAAGTAACAGAGAGCCGCCTAGCATGCTGCCATTGCCATCAGTTGCCACAAAAGAGGCCGAGGAGGTGAGGAAAGGGATTGCCGCTTGGGGCACTGCACCATGCCGCCCGTCACTGTGAAAGAGGGGCGAGGAGGTGAGGAAAGGGAGAATTGTCTAGCACACCGCACCAGGTTGCCAGTTGCCGTGGAAGAGGGCCGAGGAGGCAAGAAAAGAGGCCCCATTTTTTATTTTGCATTGGGGCCTCAAATTTCTGGAGACGTTGACGAGGGGATACGCCCGGTAGCTCCTGATTCTGAGGAGCAGGGCTCCGGCTGCTTTGCTTTGCTCCGCCCGTCGATCTGCCCCTGTGGGACCTGGATTTAGTACCTTATCTTGAGTACTCCCTCCGTCCCAAAATAGATGTCATTCTCGCTTCCCAATAAAAATAACATCTTTGAGCATTAACCAATTATATATAAAATAATATTAATATTTATAGTATATCATTAGTACCATTAGATAGATATTTCAATCTAGTTTTTTAACAAATTTACTAGAGATATAAATATTACATATATTTTTCTACAAATTGAGTCAAAGTTGAGAAAGTAACACGTGCACGCATCCCATAGCGTCATCCTTCTAGGGACGGAGGGAGTAAGTCTCACTGAGCCTTACCTGCCTCGCGAGCACCTGCGCCCTGGATGCTAGCCGCTCTCCTAGCGCCCTACGCGCCTGCGAGGCCACCGGCCGCCTGCCTGCGGCCTGCGCTTTGCGTGCCCCACCAGCTGCTTGCTCGCCGGCGTGTGCCCTATGCGCCTACCCGCCTCTGGTCTTCGCGCCTGCACCCTGCGTGCCCGCCGGCTGGGGGCTCGATGCGGGAGAGGATTTCGCTGGGGACCAGTCGGGGGTCGCATCGGCGCGCGGGAGAGGATTTAGGTGGTAAGGCTCATTGAGACTTACCGAAGGTAAGGTACTGAAGCTAAGTCCGCACCTCTGACCTCTTCTTATTTCACTTGAATTCTTAATCCATATTTACATTCCAAAGTATGTTTGTTACATAACTAGATTCCCGTCATGTTGAAACTCGCAAGGGGATGCATCATTATGTGTTTATGCTGTTTCATAATTTATAGTTGTGGACATTTAGTGTCGGTTGTATGTGCCAAGTTGGGGTTTCCACCTTTTAGATTCATTATTGATGTAAGCCGCTGCCATTGGCATTGTAACCAGACTCCTCAACATAGTGAAGTTCTTGCTGGCTGGCGCCCGTGGTTTTTCCCTTCCGTGTTGGTTGGGTTTTCCACGTCAAATCTCGTGTCACCTGTGGTTTGATTGTTTCCTGTTCAAGGGGTGTTAATGGGTTTCTATCTCATAGACCCATTAGGAATTCTAATCCCTCATGGATCAATATTCCTTTAGGACATGTCACACCCTGAAATTTGGGATTTCGGGATGTCATTAGAAAAATAAAATTAAATAAAAAATTTTCACAAGTTATTAAAATTTTTCCAACCTTTGTTTAATTTACAGGAAAATTTACTATAAGAAAATAAACATTTTTCTAAATAAAATAAATATGCTTTATGTTGTCTTAATTGAAGTGCTTCATTCATGCTGAAGTGCATTATGTGTTTTTGAGTGTTAAAGTTTTCAAAATGCGTTTAGATGTCGATCAAATCCTTCCTGAGAATTTTCTAGATTTTCTGGGAATTAATTCTCTTTTCCTAGAGCCGAATCCATTTATTGGAAGGCTTTAAATTCTCTTTTTTTGAACTCCAAATATTTTATTTGGGTTATTTGTCTCCAAAACTATCTCTAAAAATTGTCCTTGGATTTTTGGAGCTTCCAAATAATTTTTATGGTTTAAATATATTATCTAGGATTTTCCTGGATTTGTGTTTGAACAAAAATTTCTTTTCCTGAAATCAATTTCTAAATCTTTTTCCTCTTCCATTTGGGCCGACCCATCTTCCCGGCTCAGCCCAGCTCGGCCCAGCAGGTCAACAAACGGCCCAGCCCGCCTCCTCTCTCTTTCTCTTCTCTCGTCGACAGGTGGGCCCCGCTTGTCATCTTCAAGCTTGTGTCGCCAAGCAGGACTCTGCTCGAGTCCATGCTGCACCCGCCTCCGCCGCCCAAGCTTCGATCACAACCCCCCAAAACGGGTTTTCCTTTGCCTCCTCTTCCTCCTAGACCAACCACGGCGAGAAATAGAGTATCCTAGCCCCGGTTTTGCCAAGCTCTAGCGAGAGCGCCGCTAGTCGCCGCCGTCAGCCGTCGTCTCTAGTGAACTGATGCGCCCAAACGAACGAGAGCCATCCAATCTCAATCCAACGGCCCATAATAGATCCAATCCAGTCAGTCTCAGGTCAACCAAGCCAGGCCTGGCGCTTTTGCAGAAGAGCCCCTAATATTTTTTCCAAAATAAATATTAATTTGACTAATATCTATATCTACTTCACTTGCTTTTCTAGTTAAAAGTTAATTAAGGATATACCCTGTTGTTTTATAAATAAATGATATCAATATAATTAACAATTATTGAACTAGTTTTCTTTATTAAAATTTAATTAGGGTTAAACACCGGTTTTGTGTAGTCTAAATTAATATGGTTAATTCACAACTTGAATAAGCTTTTAATATGACTTGTTTAGTTCAACACGATATATGAAGTTAATGATTAGATGCCCTCACATGCTTTCTTGCAAGTTAAAATGTTTAATTGGTATAATCATTATATAAACATTTGCAAATAAAATTAAGTAGGTTTTGCCCCTCTTTTCATATGAAAGTGTAACTTGAATTAAATTAAATATTGAATGTATTTTCTTAAATTAAAATAAATGAAGCTTGTAGTCTTTTCTTTCTTTTATAATATAAATCTTCCTTTGATTATACCCTTCCAACCATAGCTTCGTTTTCAACGTTTCTTGCGCTCTCGCGATCGTAGTAACAAGCCCCATCATTTAGTACGTTCTTTTAAAAGCTTTCTTTTGATTGGTGTATTGTTCTTAGTTGTATCTAGTTCTTTGCTTGCATGTTTGTGCTTGTGCTCGATGTTTGCTACGATTAGAGGAGCATCGTTCCAAAGCTGTCAAGAACAAGAGTTGAAGACTGAGCAGTGGTATTCTTTTGTGGAAAGGCAAGTGTCCCTAACCATCCTTCTACCTGTGCTTTTATAAGATCATATTTGTTAATCGGAACATGGAGAATCACCTAGGATTACCCATACAACCACAGTACTATAATGGCTCTGGTCTTAGCTAATTAATTAGAAACCTTGGTTAGGAATGATCTTACCAAAAGGGCATGGGGGTGGTGGTTGACGGTGTATGGTCCTCTCAGGAAGTGGGCTTAGCTAAGACACTATATCCGTTAGGGAAGGTTATGCCTGCTTCCGATCCGAAAACCTTAGCGGGTCGTTTCTAACTAGGGAATCTTTGTAAAGGCCTCGTAGCGTCACTATGCAGTCACACCTCGGAAGTGTGGTACGTGCTTTGGCCGGCACAGTATGGTTGGGTTTAAAGTTCTTCGGAGCTTTTACGCGAATTGTGGTGAAAGTGTACAACCTCTGCAGAGTGTAAAACTGTTATAACAGCCGTGTTCGCGGTCATGAACAGCCTGGACCCTCACATGATTAATTTATCGAAAGTTGAGATTAAATTGTTCTGGTTATTTCGGTGGCCTTGCTGAGTACCAACCACAAGTGTACTCATCTTTGCTTATTGCTGCTCAGTAAGGTGTGTGAAGTTATTGAAGATGATGTTAGGTGTACGCAACCCCCAATCAACTGCCTGTGGTGAAGAGTTCAACATTCCACTGCTAGAATACGTTTGTATTGTCTTTATTTTATTTTTTCCGATGTAACTTTGTGTTCTGTTTATTCATGGAGTCTATCATATGTGTGGAACTTGATCCTGACGCACATATAAGATGCATCTGGTTTCTTTTTTTTTAAAACCAGATGTGACAGGACATCAATGGATCCGATCCTATTGGCTTTAATGGCATATATCCAACATACGTATCTTTGAACTCACAAAGCGGAGCCACTAATGCATCATGTATTCAAGGCATTATCTTTTGAACATCATTATGCATTCATTGCAGATTTGCAACATCTCCAGCATTATCATTTCTCCCTGGACGAACACGTCAGCTCATCTGACGACGGAAAGGAAGAGACAGCCATTTTGACACCATTGTCCACCGGCCGACGACGGCGTCGTCCGGCACAGAAGTCCAAACGGAGCGTGAACTAGAGAGACAGCCATAACGGTGTGTAACCTTGACTGCTTGACCACTAGTACTACTTGATTGAGCATCATCCCTCTGATGGATGCCGACACAGGGATGGACCACGAGTAAAAACCTAGTGTTCCAACGGTCAAGTCCCATACATGTCGCCACTTTGCTTCTTCGGCTGGTCCTGCTGCGAGCACACGCTGAATCAAGTTGTGTTGCCCCATGGAGCCCGACCAGTACCTCCTTCTCCAGTTACCTGCATGAATTAGCTGGTATACACGGGCAACCAGCTTCCGTATTGTACCTCCATGGGTGCCCTCCCGGCTGCCCTGGTTGAATCTCCACTTCACCGGCAGGAAGCATGTCCAGCTTGAGAAGATGGCCCTCAAAAGTGACGTGGTCTCTAGGACAAGGGCCCCAGGTAAAACTACTAACCACATATCCAGAGTTAGTTAACTTTGGGGCCCTGGTTCGTTCGTCTCCAGAGTTACCAGTGGCACATAGAGACGAACCAGAGTTAACTAACTAATCTACTCTGGATCTGCGGTTAGTAGTTAACTGCCTAGATCTGGCTGTACGGGAGAGAATAAATGGAGGAGCATCTTGGAAACGGAGATGAGACTCTCGTCGGATCAGACATCAACATCAGCATGTTGCTGGCTTATATTATTGGTGGGGCCTGGGGATGGGCCTAATAAACATGTGATTAAGAGAGAGAGAGAGACTATGGGCTTTTCCATACGCGGAGGAAATATCACGACGCCAACTTGCTGTCGCGATGGGTACGCGGAGGACGACTGACTTTCCCCTCCTTCCTCCCGTCCTTCTCCCGCGACCGTGAGCGAGATATCCCCAACCTGCAGGCTCGACAAGTCGAAATCAGCGAATCCAGTTTTTTCAGCACCAAGTCCGAGATACTGCAGGTGCCAGGTAAGCCTGTGCTTTGGTTTGTGCCTCTGCTGTTTTCAGAGACGGCGCGGATCCCTGAATCTTTCATCTTCTTTATTTCCTTGTTTCACAGTCACAGAGCTACTACCTTATTAAGCTAGGTTCGGCAACACAACACCGAACTCAATGACACTAGAAGAGCAGGTCCTGCATGCGTGGAAAGAATGGGGCATTCGGGTGCTGGTGCTTCTCAGCTTAGCAATCCAGGTCTTGCTCCTGGTCCTGGCGGAGTTCCGGCGGCGCGTGGACTCGGGCGTCCTAAGAGCCTTTGTCTGGTCGGCGTACATGCTAGCCGATTCGACGGCAATCTACGTGCTCGGCCACATGTCCGTGACCAGCAGGTCGCCGGAGCACCGCCTGATGGCCTTCTGGGCGCCGTTTCTGCTGCTGCACCTTGGCGGGCAGGACAACATAACCGCCTACTCCATCGAGGACAACCGGCTCTGGCTGCGCCACCTGCAGAACCTCGTCGTGCAGGTCGCCGCAGCTGCCTACGTGCTGTATGTGTCGTCCATGCTCGACAGCCGGTCACTGCTCCGGCCGGCCACCATCATCTTGTTCCTGGTCGGCGCTGCCAAGTACGGGGAGAGGGTGTGGGCGCTCTGGCGCGCTGATAGTACCCCGTTGGGCAACAAATACATGAGCTTCGAGAGTACCAACAGAGTTTCGTTCGGTGCAGAAATTGTAGACCTCTTATCTAACCGCGGTTGGGAAGCTTCCACATATATAGCTCACCTGTTGTTGGACATACCAAGGGATTTGATGAATGGTCCTTTGCCGCAGCTACCACACATATACTTTTGGACCTTCCATAACGAGGTGTACAGGATTGCAGAGAGGCAGCTATCTCTTATGCATGATGTTTTATACACCAAGGCTGAGCTACAGCACAGGTGGTGTGGCATTTGCATCCGAGTGATTTCGTCGCTGGCCGCCATCGGAGCATTTCTTCTGTTCCTTGTAGTGGATTATCATCAAAAGGAGAGCTATAATAAAGTAGATGTCGCTGTGACTTATATCCTGTTAGCTGGGGCCCTTGTCCTGGAGACCACGTCACTTCTGGCGGGCATCTTCTCAAGCTGGACATGCTTCCTGCTGGTGAAGTGGAGATTCAAACAGGACAGTCGGGAGGTCATGGAACATCAGATTGAGGTTCTCCCTGGACGATGTACAATATGGAGGGTGGTTGCCAGTGTATACCGGCTGATTCATGCAGGTAACTGGAGGAGGAGGTACTGGTCGGGCTCCATGGGGCAACACAACTTGATTCAGTTGTGTGCTCGCAGCAAGACCAGCCGAATAAGCAAAGTGGCGACATGGATGGGACTTGAGGACCGTTGGAACACTCCGTTTTACTCATGGTCCATCCCCGTGTCGTCATCCATCAGAGGCATGGTGGTCAATCAAGTAGCGGTCGGCAGTCTGATGCAAGGTCACACACCGTTATGGCCAGAGCACGGGAATTGTACGAGAGGATGGGCTGGCAGGCAGAAAACATCAAATTGGACGAGAGCATCCTCAGCTGGCACGTCGCCACCGAAATCTACCTCCGTTGGTACACCGAGCGGCAGCAAGAGACTGCAACCGGCAGCCGCTGGGAGGAGGGACACAGGCCACTGGGATATCGTGCAGAAGCAGTCAAGGATCTCTCCAACTACATGCTTTTCCTCCTTGCCACACGTGACTATATGCTATCTCCCACTGCCAGCCGCATTGCTTATGTCGAGGCGTGCTATGCACTGACCGCTCTGGAATACAGTTCAGCCGAGGAACTGATAACCCTTCTACGGCGCTGGGGGGATAGCTTGGACCGCAATAACGGAGCTGAGATTGATTTCCCTTTTACCACCAACACTACTGGGAACAGACGTCTTGCCCTTATACACAGCACAACATTGAGAACGGGAGCTCAGCTTGGCGCGAAGCTCATAGAACGGGGCTTACAAGAATCCCGTGCTGCTGACTCCCTGGGGCTGCTCAAGGAAGTGTGGCTGGAGATGCTGTTCTACGCGGCATGCGAATGCAGTGGGTATTCCCATGCCAAGCAGCTTAGCTACGGGGGCGAGCTCGTCACCATCGCTTCCATTCTAGTGAAATACACAGCACTGCACATTAAGATAAGCGTAAAACTCCTTAACAGTTGACTGATGTATTTCCAATTACTAGCAACTGGGCAGTTTAATTTCATCAGCTTCCTTCCATCACTGCTGTCTGCAAACTTACTCTGTTCTATGTACCTTTGCTTGATGCCTATTGTACATGTATTCCTGTGCGTCACCAAGTTTTTGTTTGGTTTTCCTTGCTTAGTCAATTTAGCTAGTGTGTGCAGTGCGCTGGCCAGGTGTTCGGCTCAACGCAAATTGAGCTCGACGTGTGCATCGTCCGCACGAGAGCACATCAGTGTCGCGCCATGACGCTCAGTCAGTCATGGGGCGCATCACGAAGGGCCCTGGTTCGTCTCCATGTTTGCTTTAGGTAGCTTATGCAATTATTAGTTGATTCGCTTATGGAAATATTAGTAGATGATTAAACTATATAAAATCTTAAGCTACAATATTAAAAGTAAGGAACACACGAAACATTACGTGTCTCAGTATATTTTACACGGTATCAGCTCATTACTCACCGTCGCCACTATTGTCAATTAGTGGGGCCCAGTTTACCTAAGGTTTTCTAGCCTAGTGGTTAGGGACCGGTGGTACGGTCACACCAACACAGGTTCAATTCCTCACGGAAGCAGATTTCTGGGTTGGTTTTAAGAAAAAAAACCCTCGCCGGCATACGTGGGGTTCTGATAGTTTTTACTTGGAGAATGTTTTCCTTCTTAATAAAAAAACCCAGATCTTTTTAGTGGCATCATGTTTGATCCACGGCGAAACTTTGTGAGACCCAAATTCATGAATAGGCTTAAAAATAATGGGTAGCTCCATCTAAAATTTAGTACAAAGTGTTTTAACGGGTTGTGTTGATCCAATAGAAATAGCATATGGATACTTATACTATGACGTTAGGGAAAAATGAAAAATTATGCTCACCTACAAACCCAAGCAGAACGTTGTGTGGATTCTGAGCTTTCATAGCAGCACAGGTGTTGTAATATTGCAGATATAAGGGACATGCTTTTATAATTAAATACAATAAAGTGGATAATAATTTCATAAATAACAAATACATTCCTACAGATGAGATACTTGTTCATAGATTACCTATATGAATAGAATAAATTCCAATACCCGTACACATATTACAATTCCATCCATATTCATATGAAAATCCATAAACACATACTCCCTCCGTCCCAAAAAGAATGCACTTCTAGCCATGTTTCTTTGTGTCTAGATTCATAGCATCTCGAATGAACCTGGACAATCTTTTGTCTAGATTCACTAGAGATGCTATGAATCTAGTGAATGGCTAGAATTGCATCCTTTTTGGGACAGAGAGAGTACAGTAGATGAAGTAGGCGAATAAAAAACAAGAATATAGAAATTATTTTCATATTTTACTCTCAGAGAGCGGGTTTGTTATTCTAGATAGCCGTCCAACGCCAAGGTGATTTAGATCCTTGACTAGTGTGACAGTTCTACTCAAAATTCATAGAATTCAGCAAGTTCTTTTATCTAAAATTGAATCCAGCCTCAATTACTGAAAGTACAACCAATAACTAACCAGGAACAAAACAACAGTAAGTGTCGAGGGGTTCTGTGATCAGGTAACTTACAGTTCAGTAATCCAGTAATAGAACGAGGTACCAGAACTACTCCCAGTAATCAGAGGTAATTCAGTAATACCACTAGTAATTCAGTAATTCCTGGAACTATAACTAGTAAATAGAGACTATCACATCCACAACAGAGGCTACGAAGAGCCAATAATCAAGATTAAATAAATCAATATTAGGCAAAGAACAAGGCTATCAATTCTATGAACTGTCACATTAATATCTCACTACACTGCTTATCATCATCGAGTACCAAATCCGCTCAACAAATGTGCAATCACACCCAAGCATAACTAGCAGATTGCACAAATGAATAATTGAACAACCGAGAAAGACAATGGGTAACTCACAACACGTAGATCAACTACGTGGGAAGGTGATCTCAGCGAACCGAAGTCCTGTCCCAGAAAACCAACTTCGGACGCTCACGTCCGAGTCGTCGAAGGCGGGAGGTTGATGGAGATACTAGTCCGACGTTGATGCTGAAGGAACGTCACCAGCAGCAACTCGAGAAGAAGACGAACAACACATAGCAGGGGACCCAATCACCAGGCCACGGCGGACACCGAACGGAACAACCAGCGACCATACGGACACCACACAGGTGAACACATGGCACCAACACCAAATCACCCACATCAGAAACACTCATGTGAGCACACACACGAGTGCAGCTCCGGCAAGCACCACCAGAGACCTGTGGCAGAAGCTACCAGAGGGCGGCGACGCTAGGAGCAGTAACGAGTGGATCTGACAGAGGATAAAATTAGTGTAGAGAGGGAGAGGCACTTCCCCACATATGTAGGCGAGGAGGAAAAGCTGCAGCCGCTCGCGCTGGACCCACGCGCCCTACGTGCCCGCAAGAAGCTCGGGTGCCGTTGCGCCGGCGCCCAGGCGCGCCTCCGCGCACGCGGACATCCGTGTCCTACGGCGCCATCACGAGGGAGACAGAGGGGATCGATCCCATATCTGGCGGCTAGGTCAGCTATTGGCTGACGGGCTGGGCTGCTCGGTACAATAATGGGCCTTGTAGCGGCCCAGTTCGCCCCATCAGCCTTTTCTCTTTTTTTATTATCCATTTAATTAAAATGGAAAATCCCACAACAATAGGTACCCCGCACTACCAGCTGAAATGATGAATCAAGCTTTGTCAGTCGACGACACAAACAAGGGAGCTTACTGCTAGATTCTGAATTTGTTTTGCTGATACCATTCTTTCCAACTTTCCTTGATCCTTCCTCGTGATAAACAGAAATGGTGTCGTACAATTAGAATAAGCAGATCACATAGTTTTCTCAGGTCGTTCATGAATTAATCCAAGCCCTGTTTTATTTTTCCTATTTTTACCTTTTTATTCCATAGTTTTCTCTAGTCACATGCTTGCATTATACTTTCAGCGACCAGAACAAATTGCTTTGGGAAACTTGCGTCTGCTTTCGCTTTTGGGAGGCATTTTCTTTGGGGCCAGCGCCAGAGGTTACTGCAAACTGTATAGAATAAAAACAGTGGCCCCAGAGTTAACTAACTAAACTACTCTTTCTATCCTAGTTTATAAGTTGTTTGATTTTTTTATTCTAAGTTTGAGCATTCGTCTTATTCAAAAAATTATGCAAAATATTAATTTTTTATTATGACTTGCTTTATTAATAAATATTATTCAAGAATACTTAAATTTGACTATATTTGCACAAACTTTTTGAATAAAACGAGTGGTTAAAGTTGAGGTAAAAAAAGTCAAACAACTTATAAATTGGAATGGTGGTAATATAAAAACAGTTAGAGTAGTTCCTACCCCACCACTTGGGTTTCTTGTAACAAGTTCCTTTAACTTTTCACCATTGGATCTGCGGTGATGAACTGTTGTTACTATTTCCAACGCTATAAAATTACTCTTATATTATTAGGTGGCGCCTAATTTTCGCAATCCCTATAACTCCTTCACTGCAGACCTGCAGTTACTGCATCAGTGGGGAGAAACCAAGTTATGCATGTGGTTACATTTTTAACTGAAATGAATTGTACAGTAGCTTTACGTTGATATGATAGCCAATGCTTAGGAACATCCTTTTTTATAATATGTTCCTGCCATTATTTATAGCTCCTCCCAGGGCGACGGGAGGGGCGACTCCGCCTCCCACCGCTAGGCCCCCCCATCGACGAGCCTCCCCTGGCCGTCACCATTGGTGCCCGGCGAGCGGCGGCGGTGGCCTGTGACGGCGCCGAAGCCGGCAGCCGTGGACTTCTTCTTCCTCTATTCCCTTGCTTCCTCTCTTCTTCTCCAAATACATTTATCAATCTTGAGCTTAGCTGGTGGTCGGAGGAGGGCCGGGATGCATGGATCCGGGGCCTCGATTCCTGGATCCATCGGTCCTATGGTTGGATTTAGCCGGTTGTGGCGACTACACGGCAATGGCGTGGCGCGTTGTCTGCTTGGAGTGCGGGTGGGGCTGGCTAGCGTGGTCCCTGGGGAGCCTGCTCTCTCCCTTGGCTGCCGCTCTGGGGCAACTACTGGGGGTTCCCGAGCTCCTATTGCCACCGGATCTGGGGCACCGGGCCGGGCATCGGGGCCCGCCTTTTGCTGATTCTATATCTGAGGTTCCGAGCCGGCTGCGTCTCCTGGAGGGCTCGGCCTCTCCCATGCCGCCGCTGGGGCATCGTCCTCCTCCCCACAATGTGTAACAACTCTCGGGAGCGGATCTTGGGACCTGGCGGCGCCGTTAGTTGGTTCGAGATCCATGCGGTTGGATGTGGTCGTGGTCGTTGGCGCCAGCGGCTTCGTTGCTTGGTTCGAGGGCCTTGCTGCTGGTTCAGGTCGAGGTCGGTAGTATCGGTCAGTCCAACACCCCGATGTCTCGCCGGCGAGGTGATGAGAGGTGGGGCATGCGCGAAAGCTTTGCCTACTTACGGGCTGTTGATGACGACGCCCTTGGGTGCCGTTTACCTCCTTGGAGGCGTCAATTGATTGCCCTGCCCCACATTTCTCGTCAGTGCGTGCTTCTATGGTGAAAACCTAGGTCGTGTATTGTGTTTGGAAGCCATGGTTGGGTTGTTGTTGCCGGTGGTTGTCGCCTCTTCTCGGGCTCCTGGCCGCGTCCTTGATTCTCGTGATGATGGTATTTCTCGAGCTCTTCGAGCTCCTTGGTTGCTCTTCGTCGCCTCAGTCACCTCCAGTCGTTCGTAGTCCTTTTTGTGATCGTTTGCTCTCCCAAGGAATCCTTTTGTAACACCCCTGGTGTTTAAAGCATATAAGTAAGAGTAATTAAACAAAACTAAGAATTTATAAACCTTGAAATGAAATCACTGATAGGAATGAGAACTATACATGAGGATCATTAAGCTTGTACTCGTGTAATTGTTCTTGAAATTTGAACCCTACAAAAAAAATTTCTAGTACAAATCTAAACATCTTCTCTTACATGTTGCATGACAAACTCTAAATACATACTCTTGAGATGATGTATTTATGTGCCATAAAATCTCCTAAAAAGAATTCAGGATTGAACTACAAATTAAGTAATGTTTCTATGCTCTTAAAGGTGCTTAAAGGACTAATTGCTCATATGAAGTCAACACATGAAATAATTCTAACTTAAGATATTAATGACCTTCAGAAGGCAATGTTCTAATCTTAAATTACAAATAAGATTTGTTCGCATCACAAACGCTTGATCAATATGAAAGGTTGTAGTACTTTTGTTTCAAAACACCTTTCTTTGGAAAAGTATTTTCTAATTATTAAACCAATTATTAAGGTGACCGTGAGTTGTAGATCAAATAACATGTCCTTGATTTATCAAGTTTGTTGAAGGTACAATTGCTAACTTAAAGTTTAACCATGTGTCTTAGTGAAGCCTATAGCCTTCTATTGTCCATGTCTTCAAATAAAGTTAAATTAAATTTTATCCTTATAAAAATAGGACTTTCGAGTTAGAAACACTTTCACCTGGTATAACCTCTTGGGTGTTTGCTTCACTAATGTTTAAGGATAAACTTGAACTAAAAGTTACAAATAAGAGAGAACAAAATTCACACAAAATGATAACATCCTAAAGCTAGTAGAACTTGAAAGAATAATTTCATTTCCTGTCTTTAGTGATCAAATATCTTCCACAACTTAAATTTTGGACTTTATAAAAGCTTTATAAAACTCTAAACCAAACCACCTTCTCAAATAGAAGTTGTGTATCAAAAAAAATGTTGGTTGCAACCTTGGTGAGTTATGTATAACTCAGATGCTTAGTCCACCAAACATAGGAGGTCAAGTTTGAAAGACCAACTTAACCATGAGATGAAAATGAAAAGAAGATAAACTAAAGTTCATATAAAATTATAAAACTTATGCCTACTCCAACATGAGAATTTATATCTCTATTTTTCCATTTTTTTGATGGTTGTATATAAACAGTGATAGACCCTTTATGGCCTCAACATCACTACCTTTTTCTAATTTCTTTGATAACTCAAGTCTAAAAACCTTGGCCAACATGTACCCACTTGTATCATGGGGGCATTAACACATAAAATGACATCATCACATAAGCTTTGTATACATTTTTGGGAATGATGAAAATTGAGTTAAAATTTATGACTTGTAAAGAAAGTCCAAATTTTCTAATATAACTTTGATGGGTAAAAATTTTAGAAAAGACTAGGTCCCAAATGTTGAAATTACATCTTTTTCCCCATATTTTTGGAGTTCAAATGCTAGAGCTAAGAATTGATGTCAAATTCAAATTCAAACCTTTTTGAATTTGAAATCTGGCCAAACAAACATTATTTTCTAACCTTTTGAATTTCCATAATAAACTAGATGTTCTAAGCTTTCGAAAATGTATTTAATTGCGAAATTTGGACTTCAGGAGCTATTTGTTTTAGAGCAAAACGTTTGTATTCGAATTTTCTATTTTTTCTCTCACTTACATCCTGCCCCACCTATCAGCGCCCTTCTTCCACCTCTGGTCATTCTCTCTCTCGCTGGTTGGGCAGCGGTGGCCAGTGCTCTCCACGTCGCAGCGCATCACCGGACGTCGAGCCCTTGCCCACGCGAAATGCCCTCGCTGCCCTCGCCTCGCTTCCCCTATTTAATCCAAGCTCCGGCGCCCACAAACCCTAGCCATTTTCCTCTCCAGGCCACCACCACCATTTCTGCCCAAGCCTAGCTCGCCTCCCCCGCGTGCTACTGCCCCACGGCCTCCACCATGCCGCCCCACTCCTTCTCCTCCACTCGCCATCGCACCCAGCCACCCAGCAGCCGCCCTGTCCACCTGCAGCGCCGCAGCCATGGTCACCAATGGCTGCTCGCCGCCGCCCCCTTCCCGGCCTCCAATCCCCCTGTCCAAGGTGGGGAATGGAAAGCCCACGTCGCGGTGATGCTCCCCGTGCCCTTGCCCCTCGCCAAGACCTCGCCGGCAGCGAGGATTTCGTCGTCAATGGCCGGCCAGGGGCCTCCTTTCATCTTCTTCCTTTTTTAGGGTTCCCAATGAAAGATTCCAGGGGCTTAGATGCGAGGTTTTGCAAAGTTCCAGGGGCTAGATCGAAATATGGAACTTCAGATCTAGGGTAACAGCTGTGAACTTGTAAAATCCATTTAAAATCGTAGAAAAATCAGAAAAATGCAACCTAAAATTATTTGTACTCCTGGTGATGTCTATTTTATTCCCTTCATAGAATGTATATGCTTTTGTTGCTTGGTTCAGTCTATAAAAATTAAACTTTGAAAATGAAATTTTGTGCATAACTCCTAAACTGCAGCTGCTATGAATGTGAACTTTGGATGTTGTTACTCTTATGGTCACCACTTTACAGTACTAATCTTGTACTGAGTTATGTTTTCTAGCTCCAGGTATAAATGGTTTAGTTTATCTCCGCTGACATCTTTGTTCGAATTTTAATAATTAATTTATTCAGAAACAATATTTCAGCTTTGGACAGTAGTGTATACATGTTACCAGATATCATAGAAAAATGCTAGATCTCACTTTAATCTCGGGAATCATGCTCAAATTAATTGGATAAGGAAAATGATGTAGTATTTGTTTAGCTAGTTTTACAGCATAATCTGAGCTCAAAATTGGTAGATGATCTATTCTTGGTTTTGTAAAGCTCCAGTAAATAGATCACGTTGTTTTGTTCTGTAATTATTTTTCTAGGATTTAATTTGGTTTCCTAGTGGCTGAAATTGCACTAATACTAGAAATAAAATTTGCTGAATAAAATAATTTCTTTTTCTACAGAAAAATAAACTTGATAACCTGAGTTAAAAAAAATCAGATTTCACCACAAATTTCAATCATAATAATTGAGCTACAAATTGGAGGTTTAAATCTTGCTTAATGAAGAAAATGAAACACAATTCTTTATCACATGCACATGAATGTAAATATTGAGAAATATCTAAAAGTTATCCAAAATAGTACCTGAGTTACTAGATGAAGTAATAAGATTTATAATTTTATATATGTACACAATCACCATCGAAATAAAAATTGTTATGGCACCATTCTAAGTGTGTTGTAAGGTAAAAGAAGAGAATTAATTTTCGTCTAGGATTATGGCCTCAAATGCACTTTACTTTTTACTCGAACATTGAAATCAATTTAAATCTTATGCATGTGCATCTCGTATAGATCCCAGAACGTGCGTGCTCATTCCGAATTCCGAAGGAGGACCGCAAGAAGGACGGAAGAACGCTGTTGAAGTAAGTCAAGCTAACCCCGCCTTAGCCCAAGCTATGAGCTGAGCAAGAAGGTATGCCCCGGAGCATAACCTAACTTTAAAGTTTATGCAACTATGAATTATTTATGCTTGTGCATTTACATTTCAAGGAGTTGTTTGAATACCCTAGTTGCATAATTCTAGTACCTATGTCTTGAAATACTAGTATGATAAGGCCGATAGTGCAATGCTTTAGGACCGTTACAAGTCGAGCGATTTTCCTATCACTCGTGAGACATAGGAGTTGCTTGTCTTTACTTATGTTGGAATCATAAGGATGGACGGGCGGGATGGTATGTGTAGAGCTCCCGTCCGTGTATGATAATGGGATTAAGGTCGAAACTTGTGGTTCTGTATGTCAAGTTTTTGAACGTACCATGCACATGCCGACCTATGGGAACCGGTAAGCCTGGTACCCGATTGATGCAGTTAGGATCAATAGCCATTTCTCCTTGGAAATATTTTTCCCTTGCAGTACACAAGTGGTTTACATGCGTGAGATCGGCCGACGTGAGTCCCGCGAGTATCCGATAACCTTGTATCCTAAGGGAATGGACCCGGTGCCGAACTGTGGATTGAAGGGAAAGGTTGGATAGTATATGTGCCTTTTATAGCAAGCATTATCCGTGTGTGTTGGGTTTTCCTGGCCAGGTAGTGAAATTCGGTTCGAACTGTCCGCTTCTCGCGGTTAATGAGACTGCTTGACCGCTGTGCTACATTGAGTAACAAGTGAGATTATGAGGATGATGAACTTGTTGATTGTACTAAACTATATTGCACCACTTGTATGCTTAGAAAGGTTGCTCATCTAGAATGGTTTAAAACTACTAGAACCTGATGCTAAAAAATAAAAGTAAGGATCCACTCTTAGCTGCTTTCTTGCAAAACAAACCCACCAGCCAAAAGCCTCTCATGTCTATGGAGTCGGTGATGTAGTTTCACCCGACGGGTAAGCCTTGCTGAGTATTACTATACTCAGCTTTGCTTGTGGCTATTATTTTAGGTACTACATTGGATGAGACGGTGAATTCTGTCACTTGGCCTGCCCAGGTTTCTCCTGGCTGGCACGTCGAGTGGGTTCGTCCTCTTCCGAGGATCGGGAGGATGTAGCACCATGGATTGGCTTCATTGTGGTGTTGCTATTTATCGCCAATTAGTTTATTTCCGTTGCTTTGAACTCTCAACTTTTATTTAAAATTCAGACTTGGTTTGTAATAACATGATGAGACTATTTATGTTATGTTGAACTTGTGGAATGTTGTATTTCTGAGACTCACCTTCGTGTGGGCGCCGCGTGTTGTTTCGATCGTGAAAGAACGTGGTTAATCGGGTATAATCCAACGGCGCTCCAGCTTATTTCCGGATTAAGTGCCTGACTACTTGATTCATTGGTCCGTGAGTACTTAACTTGGAATAATTTTCAGAGTGGTCCAACACCTACCTTTATACACCGGCATTTGCTTTGTCTCGTCCACCTCGTCCTATTGCTTTGATACCATAACGGTGGATACTTTGCCGCCCTCTCTCTTTTGGTGGATGCTTTGCCGCTGTTTCTCTCTTCCTACTCTAGCGGATGCTTGGCTGCTGTTCTCGCTTCCTGCCTCCGGTGGATACTTTGCTGCCGTCCCTGCTTCTCGTTGTGGCGGATGCTTTGCCGCTGTCCTTGCTTCTGGCTATGGTGGGATGCTTTACCGCTATCTTGGCTTCTCACTATGGCAGATGCTTTGCTATCGTCCTGCCTTCTCCTTGTGGCGGATACTTTGCCACGTTCTTGCTTCTTGCTTTGGCAGATGCTTTGCTGCTATCATTCCTGGCTTCTCGCCGTGGTAGATATTCTACCGCCATTCTCATTCTTGATTTGGCAGATGCTTTGTTGCCATCATTGACTATTCTTTGCATTGAGCGGATACTTCATCATCTCGGTCGGCACTCGAGCTGGTGGGTGGTTGCTTTGCCACCGCTGGGTGTTGGATGGATGTGTGGTCGTATTCCTATTTGCTAGGTGGATGCTTTGCCTTCATTGCAGTTGTGTCCCTTGGCGCCCTCTCCTTAGTCAGAAGCTTGGTGTGCTACTTTGTGGCTGGACAGATGATAGTGATTTTGGTGTAGTTTCTTCCTTGGAGGCATCTTTTGGTCTTGCCACTCTCTGTTGCTTTAGTTGAGTCGGTGTTTATGATTTCTTTTCATGTGTTTATGTTGGTTCAGTTTTTCTCTTTGTGAGCGTCATATATCTCGCACTTTAGGTGTTCTCCTAAAGATGTGTTATTGTACATCTCATCTTCTTAATGAAAAACGTGATATGCACGTCTTGTGCAGGGGGTGAATTTTAGTGATTCAATTTTATAGAGTTATTCCTATTCCAATTGATCAATTTTGGTACATAGCGTCCGATGATAAGAGCATCTCCGGTGGAGGTCTCTATCCAAGTCTCTACTCTAAATTTTAGAAGGGAGGAGCAAAAAATAAACTCTAGTGGGGGATTGTAAATGGCGTCCTATTTTCCATGCCCTTCCTAACAATCTGATCCCAAGGTACGCCAGATAAGCTAGTACCCTCCTATGCCACCCTCCTACCTGTGGTCGACTACCACTTTTTATTATTTTATTCTTTTCTCCTTCATTCCTCTTTTGCTATTTTTTGATACTGGTCGGGTCTCATAAGGGAATAGGAGCCTATCCTATAGACGTGGTACGATCCCTGTTGGAGTTGACGCGCGTATGAGCTCTCAAAATTTAAACGAAGATCTTGTAAACTTGGTTCTGTAGCAGAAGACATCCATGATTCAGCAATTGCTTTCACGTGCTAGAGATGCTTCTCAAAAAATTCTTTCCTAGACCTCACACCATCACATAAGTACGCTGAATTGAAGCCTAGCTCTACATGCAATCTACAAAGTTCACTCTTTGGCTTTCGTCGCAGTGTGGTGAACTTACAACTGCTCTCGAGGCTAACTGCTTAGTTTAGACCCTATTCAACGTATATTGTGCCCGTTCTTCATGCCATGCCGCATGCTGACCACTGGAGGGGAACAAACCAAGTATAGCCAAGTCTAGCTGCTAGGATTCATCATCGTATCCATTAGCTATATCAAGGCTCCGATTGCTTTACTCCTTAGCAGGCACCATCAAAATGCGTAAGTTGCCTATACAGAGGGAGATGAACTAGACCTGGTCTACCAAAAATTTATGCAATAAAACAATCCTGGGCAATAGCAAATTCACTCCATGTGCCTATCCAAGTGTGGTTTAGGCTAACTATGATCAAAAGAGTTTGCAACCTAGGTTCAATTCTACTCTAGCATGGCAAGTCTAGGAGTCGAAACGTGGAAAGTAAACTTGCTCAAAGTAAAGAGAAGAGTGGGAAGCCGATTTTTCCGAGGTATCAAGGAGTCAGCAACCCCTCTAGTCCTCGTTAGAGCACCCGCGCAAGGGTATAGCTCCCCCTTTGATCCACGCAAGGATCAA
>JACEFO010001199.1:0-46551 GCA_015342445.1 Digitaria exilis
GCGAAAAAAACATTTTGAAGTTCGTTGTTACGAGGCAGTGCATCCGGGCACCGAAACGGACCCGTTTCGCTCCGTTTTGCATGCAGAAGGTACCGAAACGCGCCAAATCACTCCCTAACATCGTTTTGGGTCCAATGGAGGCTATTGGGTTTGTTCGTGCGAAAAAATTCAACAGAAGTTCGGGGCGCGAAACAGTGCATTCGGGTGCCGAAACACCCGTTTTGCTTCGATTTTCGTGCAGTAGGTAACCGAATGCTCCAAAACACTCCCAAACATCATTTAGGGCCTAACGGAGTAGATTGGAAGTGTCCGTAGCGAAAAACCCATTTTGAAGTTCGTTGTTACGAGGCAGTGCATCCGGGCACCGAAACGGACCCGTTTCGCTCCGTTTTGCATGCAGAAGGTACCGAAACGCGCCAAATCACTCCCTAACATCGTTTTGGGTCCAATGGAGGCTATTGGGTATGTTCGTGCGAAAAAATTCAACAGAAGTTCGGGGCGCGAAACAGTGCATTCGGGTGCCGAAACACCCGTTTTGCTTCGATTTTCGTGCAGTAGGTAACCGAATGCTCCAAAACACTCCCAAACATCATTTAGGGCCTAACGGAGTAGATTGGAAGTGTCCGTAGCGAAAAACCCATTTTGAAGTTCTTGTTACGAGGCAGTGCATCCGGGCACCGAAACGGACCCGTTTCGCTCCGTTTTGCATGCAGAAGGTACCGAAACGCGCCAAATCACTCCCTAACATCGTTTTGGGTCCAATGGAGGCTATTGGGTATGTTCGTGCGAAAAAATTCAACAGAAGTTCGGGGCGCGAAAACAGTGCATTCGGGTGCCGAAACACCCGTTTTGCTTCGATTTTCGTGCAGTAGGTAACCGAATGCTCCAAACACTCCAAACATCATTTAGGGCCTAACGGAGTAGATTGGAAGTGTCCGTAGCGAAAAACCCATTTTGAAGTTCGTTGTTACGAGGCAGTGCATCCGGGCACCGAAACGGACCCGTTTCGCTCCGTTTTGCATGCAGAAGGTACCGAAACGCGCCAAATCACTCCCTAACATCGTTTTGGGTCCAATGGAGGCTATTGGGTATGTTCGTGCGAAAAAATTCAACAGAAGTTCGGGGCGCGAAACAGTGCATTCGGGTGCCGAAACACCCGTTTTGCTTCGATTTTCGTGCAGTAGGTAACCGAATGCTCCAAAACACTCCCAACATCATTTAGGGCCTAACGGAGTAGATTGGAAGTGTCCGTAGCGAAAAACCCATTTTGAAGTTCGTTGTTACGAGGCAGTGCATCCGGGCACCGAAACGGACCCGTTTCGCTCCGTTTTGCATGCAGAAGGTACCGAAACGCGCCAAATCACTCCCTAACATCGTTTTGGGTCCAATGGAGGCTATTGGGTATGTTCGTGCGAAAAAATTCAACAGAAGTTCGGGGCGCGAAACAGTGCATTCGGGTGCCGAAACACCCGTTTTGCTTCGATTTTCGTGCAGTAGGTAACCGAATGCTCCAAAACACTCCCAAACATCATTTAGGGCCTAACGGAGTAGATTGGAAGTGTCCGTAGCGAAAAACCCATTTTGAAGTTCGTTGTTACGAGGCAGTGCATCCGGGCACCGAAACGGACCCGTTTCGCTCCGTTTTGCATGCAGAAGGTACCGAAACGCGCCAAATCACTCCCTAACATCGTTTTGGGTCCAATGGAGGCTATTGGGTATGTTCGTGCGAAAAAATTCAACAGAAGTTCGGGGCGCGAAACAGTGCATTCGGGTGCCGAAACACCCGTTTTGCTTCGATTTTCGTGCAGTAGGTAACCGAATGCTCCAAAACACTCCCAAACATCATTTAGGGCCTAACGGAGTAGATTGGAAGTGTCCGTAGCGAAAAACCCATTTTGAAGTTCGTTGTTACGAGGCAGTGCATCCGGGCACCGAAACGGACCCGTTTCGCTCCGTTTTGCATGCAGAAGGTACCGAAACGCGCCAAATCACTCCCTAACATCGTTTTGGGTCCAATGGAGGCTATTGGGTATGTTCGTGCGAAAAAATTCAACAGAAGTTCGGGGCGCGAAACAGTGCATTCGGGTGCCGAAACACCCGTTTTGCTTCGATTTTCGTGCAGTAGGTAACCGAATGCTCCAAAACACTCCCAAACATCATTTAGGGCCTAACGGAGTAGATTGGAAGTGTCCGTAGCGAAAAACCCATTTTGAAGTTCGTTGTTACGAGGCAGTGCATCCGGGCACCGAAACGGACCCGTTTCGCTCCGTTTTGCATGCAGAAGGTACCGAAACGCGCCAAATCACTCCCTAACATCGTTTTGGGTCCAATGGAGGCTATTGGGTATGTTCGTGCGAAAAAATTCAACAGAAGTTCGGGGCGCGAAACAGTGCATTCGGGTGCCGAAACACCCGTTTTGCTTCGATTTTCGTGCAGTAGGTAACCGAATGCTCCAAAACACTCCCAAACATCATTTAGGGCCTAACGGAGTAGATTGGAAGTGTCCGTAGCGAAAAACCCATTTTGAAGTTCGTTGTTACGAGGCAGTGCATCCGGGCACCGAAACGGACCCGTTTCGCTCCGTTTTGCATGCAGAAGGTACCGAAACGCGCCAAATCACTCCCTAACATCGTTTTGGGTCCAATGGAGGCTATTGGGTATGTTCGTGCGAAAAAATTCAACAGAAGTTCGGGGCGCGAAACAGTGCATTCGGGTGCCGAAACACCCGTTTTGCTTCGATTTTCGTGCAGTAGGTAACCGAATGCTCCAAAACACTCCCAAACATCATTTAGGGCCTAACGGAGTAGATTGGAAGTGTCCGTAGCGAAAAACCCATTTTGAAGTTCGTTGTTACGAGGCAGTGCATCCGGGCACCGAAACGGACCCGTTTCGCTCCGTTTTGCATGCAGAAGGTACCGAAACGCGCCAAATCACTCCCTAACATCGTTTTGGGTCCAATGGAGGCTATTGGGTATGTTCGTGCGAAAAAATTCAACAGAAGTTCGGGGCGCGAAACAGTGCATTCGGGTGCCGAAACACCCGTTTTGCTTCGATTTTCGTGCAGTAGGTAACCGAATGCTCCAAAACACTCCCAAACATCATTTAGGGCCTAACGGAGTAGATTGGAAGTGTCCGTAGCGAAAAACCCATTTTGAAGTTCGTTGTTACGAGGCAGTGCATCCGGGCACCGAAACGGACCCGTTTCGCTCCGTTTTGCATGCAGAAGGTACCGAAACGCGCCAAATCACTCCCTAACATCGTTTTGGGTCCAATGGAGGCTATTGGGTATGTTCGTGCGAAAAAATTCAACAGAAGTTCGGGGCGCGAAACAGTGCATTCGGGTGCCGAAACACCCGTTTTGCTTCGATTTTCGTGCAGTAGGTAACCGAATGCTCCAAAACACTCCCAAACATCATTTAGGGCCTAACGGAGTAGATTGGAAGTGTCCGTAGCGAAAAACCCATTTTGAAGTTCGTTGTTACGAGGCAGTGCATCCGGGCACCGAAACGGACCCGTTTCGCTCCGTTTTGCATGCAGAAGGTACCGAAACGCGCCAAATCACTCCCTAACATCGTTTTGGGTCCAATGGAGGCTATTGGGTATGTTCGTGCGAAAAAATTCAACAGAAGTTCGGGGCGCGAAACAGTGCATTCGGGTGCCGAAACACCCGTTTTGCTTCGATTTTCGTGCAGTAGGTAACCGAATGCTCCAAAACACTCCCAAACATCATTTAGGGCCTAACGGAGTAGATTGGAAGTGTCCGTAGCGAAAAACCCATTTTGAAGTTCGTTGTTACGAGGCAGTGCATCCGGGCACCGAAACGGACCCGTTTCGCTCCGTTTTGCATGCAGAAGGTACCGAAACGCGCCAAATCACTCCCTAACATCGTTTTGGGTCCAATGGAGGCTATTGGGTATGTTCGTGCGAAAAAATTCAACAGAAGTTCGGGGCGCGAAACAGTGCATTCGGGTGCCGAAACACCCGTTTTGCTTCGATTTTCGTGCAGTAGGTAACCGAATGCTCCAAAACACTCCCAAACATCATTTAGGGCCTAACGGAGTAGATTGGAAGTGTCCGTAGCGAAAAACCCATTTTGAAGTTCGTTGTTACGAGGCAGTGCATCCGGGCACCGAAACGGACCCGTTTCGCTCCGTTTTGCATGCAGAAGGTACCGAAACGCGCCAAATCACTCCCTAACATCGTTTTGGGTCCAATGGAGGCTATTGGGTATGTTCGTGCGAAAAAATTCAACAGAAGTTCGGGGCGCGAAACAGTGCATTCGGGTGCCGAAACACCCGTTTTGCTTCGATTTTCGTGCAGTAGGTAACCGAATGCTCCAAAACACTCCCAAACATCATTTAGGGCCTAACGGAGTAGATTGGAAGTGTCCGTAGCGAAAAACCCATTTTGAAGTTCGTTGTTACGAGGCAGTGCATCCGGGCACCGAAACGGACCCGTTTCGCTCCGTTTTGCATGCAGAAGGTACCGAAACGCGCCAAATCACTCCCTAACATCGTTTTGGGTCCAATGGAGGCTATTGGGTATGTTCGTGCGAAAAAATTCAACAGAAGTTCGGGGCGCGAAACAGTGCATTCGGGTGCCGAAACACCCGTTTTGCTTCGATTTTCGTGCAGTAGGTAACCGAATGCTCCAAAACACTCCCAAACATCATTTAGGGCCTAACGGAGTAGATTGGAAGTGTCCGTAGCGAAAAACCCATTTTGAAGTTCGTTGTTACGAGGCAGTGCATCCGGGCACCGAAACGGACCCGTTTCGCTCCGTTTTGCATGCAGAAGGTACCGAAACGCGCCAAATCACTCCCTAACATCGTTTTGGGTCCAATGGAGGCTATTGGGTATGTTCGTGCGAAAAAATTCAACAGAAGTTCGGGGCGCGAAACAGTGCATTCGGGTGCCGAAACACCCGTTTTGCTTCGATTTTCGTGCAGTAGGTAACCGAATGCTCCAAAACACTCCCAAACATCATTTAGGGCCTAACGGAGTAGATTGGAAGTGTCCGTAGCGAAAAACCCATTTTGAAGTTCGTTGTTACGAGGCAGTGCATCCGGGCACCGAAACGGACCCGTTTCGCTCCGTTTTGCATGCAGAAGGTACCGAAACGCGCCAAATCACTCCCTAACATCGTTTTGGGTCCAATGGAGGCTATTGGGTATGTTCGTGCGAAAAAATTCAACAGAAGTTCGGGGCGCGAAACAGTGCATTCGGGTGCCGAAACACCCGTTTTGCTTCGATTTTCGTGCAGTAGGTAACCGAATGCTCCAAAACACTCCCAAACATCATTTAGGGCCTAACGGAGTAGATTGGAAGTGTCCGTAGCGAAAAACCCATTTTGAAGTTCGTTGTTACGAGGCAGTGCATCCGGGCACCGAAACGGACCCGTTTCGCTCCGTTTTGCATGCAGAAGGTACCGAAACGCGCCAAATCACTCCCTAACATCGTTTTGGGTCCAATGGAGGCTATTGGGTATGTTCGTGCGAAAAAATTCAACAGAAGTTCGGGGCGCGAAACAGTGCATTCGGGTGCCGAAACACCCGTTTTGCTTCGATTTTCGTGCAGTAGGTAACCGAATGCTCCAAAACACTCCCAAACATCATTTAGGGCCTAACGGAGTAGATTGGAAGTGTCCGTAGCGAAAAACCCATTTTGAAGTTCGTTGTTACGAGGCAGTGCATCCGGGCACCGAAACGGACCCGTTTCGCTCCGTTTTGCATGCAGAAGGTACCGAAACGCGCCAAATCACTCCCTAACATCGTTTTGGGTCCAATGGAGGCTATTGGGTATGTTCGTGCGAAAAAATTCAACAGAAGTTCGGGGCGCGAAACAGTGCATTCGGGTGCCGAAACACCCGTTTTGCTTCGATTTTCGTGCAGTAGGTAACCGAATGCTCCAAAACACTCCCAAACATCATTTAGGGCCTAACGGAGTAGATTGGAAGTGTCCGTAGCGAAAAACCCATTTTGAAGTTCGTTGTTACGAGGCAGTGCATCCGGGCACCGAAACGGACCCGTTTCGCTCCGTTTTGCATGCAGAAGGTACCGAAACGCGCCAAATCACTCCCTAACATCGTTTTGGGTCCAATGGAGGCTATTGGGTATGTTCGTGCGAAAAAATTCAACAGAAGTTCGGGGCGCGAAACAGTGCATTCGGGTGCCGAAACACCCGTTTTGCTTCGATTTTCGTGCAGTAGGTAACCGAATGCTCCAAAACACTCCCAAACATCATTTAGGGCCTAACGGAGTAGATTGGAAGTGTCCGTAGCGAAAAACCCATTTTGAAGTTCGTTGTTACGAGGCAGTGCATCCGGGCACCGAAACGGACCCGTTTCGCTCCGTTTTGCATGCAGAAGGTACCGAAACGCGCCAAATCACTCCCTAACATCGTTTTGGGTCCAATGGAGGCTATTGGGTATGTTCGTGCGAAAAAATTCAACAGAAGTTCGGGGCGCGAAACAGTGCATTCGGGTGCCGAAACACCCGTTTTGCTTCGATTTTCGTGCAGTAGGTAACCGAATGCTCCAAAACACTCCCAAACATCATTTAGGGCCTAACGGAGTAGATTGGAAGTGTCCGTAGCGAAAAACCCATTTTGAAGTTCGTTGTTACGAGGCAGTGCATCCGGGCACCGAAACGGACCCGTTTCGCTCCGTTTTGCATGCAGAAGGTACCGAAACGCGCCAAATCACTCCCTAACATCGTTTTGGGTCCAATGGAGGCTATTGGGTATGTTCGTGCGAAAAAATTCAACAGAAGTTCGGGGCGCGAAACAGTGCATTCGGGTGCCGAAACACCCGTTTTGCTTCGATTTTCGTGCAGTAGGTAACCGAATGCTCCAAAACACTCCCAAACATCATTTAGGGCCTAACGGAGTAGATTGGAAGTGTCCGTAGCGAAAAACCCATTTTGAAGTTCGTTGTTACGAGGCAGTGCATCCGGGCACCGAAACGGACCCGTTTCGCTCCGTTTTGCATGCAGAAGGTACCGAAACGCGCCAAATCACTCCCTAACATCGTTTTGGGTCCAATGGAGGCTATTGGGTATGTTCGTGCGAAAAAATTCAACAGAAGTTCGGGGCGCGAAACAGTGCATTCGGGTGCCGAAACACCCGTTTTGCTTCGATTTTCGTGCAGTAGGTAACCGAATGCTCCAAAACACTCCCAAACATCATTTAGGGCCTAACGGAGTAGATTGGAAGTGTCCGTAGCGAAAAACCCATTTTGAAGTTCGTTGTTACGAGGCAGTGCATCCGGGCACCGAAACGGACCCGTTTCGCTCCGTTTTGCATGCAGAAGGTACCGAAACGCGCCAAATCACTCCCTAACATCGTTTTGGGTCCAATGGAGGCTATTGGGTATGTTCGTGCGAAAAAATTCAACAGAAGTTCGGGGCGCGAAACAGTGCATTCGGGTGCCGAAACACCCGTTTTGCTTCGATTTTCGTGCAGTAGGTAACCGAATGCTCCAAAACACTCCCAAACATCATTTAGGGCCTAACGGAGTAGATTGGAAGTGTCCGTAGCGAAAAACCCATTTTGAAGTTCGTTGTTACGAGGCAGTGCATCCGGGCACCGAAACGGACCCGTTTCGCTCCGTTTTGCATGCAGAAGGTACCGAAACGCGCCAAATCACTCCCTAACATCGTTTTGGGTCCAATGGAGGCTATTGGGTATGTTCGTGCGAAAAAATTCAACAGAAGTTCGGGGCGCGAAACAGTGCATTCGGGTGCCGAAACACCCGTTTTGCTTCGATTTTCGTGCAGTAGGTAACCGAATGCTCCAAAACACTCCCAAACATCATTTAGGGCCTAACGGAGTAGATTGGAAGTGTCCGTAGCGAAAAACCCATTTTGAAGTTCGTTGTTACGAGGCAGTGCATCCGGGCACCGAAACGGACCCGTTTCGCTCCGTTTTGCATGCAGAAGGTACCGAAACGCGCCAAATCACTCCCTAACATCGTTTTGGGTCCAATGGAGGCTATTGGGTATGTTCGTGCGAAAAAATTCAACAGAAGTTCGGGGCGCGAAACAGTGCATTCGGGTGCCGAAACACCCGTTTTGCTTCGATTTTCGTGCAGTAGGTAACCGAATGCTCCAAAACACTCCCAAACATCATTTAGGGCCTAACGGAGTAGATTGGAAGTGTCCGTAGCGAAAAACCCATTTTGAAGTTCGTTGTTACGAGGCAGTGCATCCGGGCACCGAAACGGACCCGTTTCGCTCCGTTTTGCATGCAGAAGGTACCGAAACGCGCCAAATCACTCCCTAACATCGTTTTGGGTCCAATGGAGGCTATTGGGTATGTTCGTGCGAAAAAATTCAACAGAAGTTCGGGGCGCGAAACAGTGCATTCGGGTGCCGAAACACCCGTTTTGCTTCGATTTTCGTGCAGTAGGTAACCGAATGCTCCAAAACACTCCCAAACATCATTTAGGGCCTAACGGAGTAGATTGGAAGTGTCCGTAGCGAAAAACCCATTTTGAAGTTCGTTGTTACGAGGCAGTGCATCCGGGCACCGAAACGGACCCGTTTCGCTCCGTTTTGCATGCAGAAGGTACCGAAACGCGCCAAATCACTCCCTAACATCGTTTTGGGTCCAATGGAGGCTATTGGGTATGTTCGTGCGAAAAAATTCAACAGAAGTTCGGGGCGCGAAACAGTGCATTCGGGTGCCGAAACACCCGTTTTGCTTCGATTTTCGTGCAGTAGGTAACCGAATGCTCCAAAACACTCCCAAACATCATTTAGGGCCTAACGGAGTAGATTGGAAGTGTCCGTAGCGAAAAACCCATTTTGAAGTTCGTTGTTACGAGGCAGTGCATCCGGGCACCGAAACGGACCCGTTTCGCTCCGTTTTGCATGCAGAAGGTACCGAAACGCGCCAAATCACTCCCTAACATCGTTTTGGGTCCAATGGAGGCTATTGGGTATGTTCGTGCGAAAAAATTCAACAGAAGTTCGGGGCGCGAAACAGTGCATTCGGGTGCCGAAACACCCGTTTTGCTTCGATTTTCGTGCAGTAGGTAACCGAATGCTCCAAAACACTCCCAAACATCATTTAGGGCCTAACGGAGTAGATTGGAAGTGTCCGTAGCGAAAAACCCATTTTGAAGTTCGTTGTTACGAGGCAGTGCATCCGGGCACCGAAACGGACCCGTTTCGCTCCGTTTTGCATGCAGAAGGTACCGAAACGCGCCAAATCACTCCCTAACATCGTTTTGGGTCCAATGGAGGCTATTGGGTATGTTCGTGCGAAAAAATTCAACAGAAGTTCGGGGCGCGAAACAGTGCATTCGGGTGCCGAAACACCCGTTTTGCTTCGATTTTCGTGCAGTAGGTAACCGAATGCTCCAAAACACTCCCAAACATCATTTAGGGCCTAACGGAGTAGATTGGAAGTGTCCGTAGCGAAAAACCCATTTTGAAGTTCGTTGTTACGAGGCAGTGCATCCGGGCACCGAAACGGACCCGTTTCGCTCCGTTTTGCATGCAGAAGGTACCGAAACGCGCCAAATCACTCCCTAACATCGTTTTGGGTCCAATGGAGGCTATTGGGTATGTTCGTGCGAAAAAATTCAACAGAAGTTCGGGGCGCGAAACAGTGCATTCGGGTGCCGAAACACCCGTTTTGCTTCGATTTTCGTGCAGTAGGTAACCGAATGCTCCAAAACACTCCCAAACATCATTTAGGGCCTAACGGAGTAGATTGGAAGTGTCCGTAGCGAAAAACCCATTTTGAAGTTCGTTGTTACGAGGCAGTGCATCCGGGCACCGAAACGGACCCGTTTCGCTCCGTTTTGCATGCAGAAGGTACCGAAACGCGCCAAATCACTCCCTAACATCGTTTTGGGTCCAATGGAGGCTATTGGGTATGTTCGTGCGAAAAAATTCAACAGAAGTTCGGGGCGCGAAACAGTGCATTCGGGTGCCGAAACACCCGTTTTGCTTCGATTTTCGTGCAGTAGGTAACCGAATGCTCCAAAACACTCCCAAACATCATTTAGGGCCTAACGGAGTAGATTGGAAGTGTCCGTAGCGAAAAACCCATTTTGAAGTTCGTTGTTACGAGGCAGTGCATCCGGGCACCGAAACGGACCCGTTTCGCTCCGTTTTGCATGCAGAAGGTACCGAAACGCGCCAAATCACTCCCTAACATCGTTTTGGGTCCAATGGAGGCTATTGGGTATGTTCGTGCGAAAAAATTCAACAGAAGTTCGGGGCGCGAAACAGTGCATTCGGGTGCCGAAACACCCGTTTTGCTTCGATTTTCGTGCAGTAGGTAACCGAATGCTCCAAAACACTCCCAAACATCATTTAGGGCCTAACGGAGTAGATTGGAAGTGTCCGTAGCGAAAAACCCATTTTGAAGTTCGTTGTTACGAGGCAGTGCATCCGGGCACCGAAACGGACCCGTTTCGCTCCGTTTTGCATGCAGAAGGTACCGAAACGCGCCAAATCACTCCCTAACATCGTTTTGGGTCCAATGGAGGCTATTGGGTATGTTCGTGCGAAAAAATTCAACAGAAGTTCGGGGCGCGAAACAGTGCATTCGGGTGCCGAAACACCCGTTTTGCTTCGATTTTCGTGCAGTAGGTAACCGAATGCTCCAAAACACTCCCAAACATCATTTAGGGCCTAACGGAGTAGATTGGAAGTGTCCGTAGCGAAAAACCCATTTTGAAGTTCGTTGTTACGAGGCAGTGCATCCGGGCACCGAAACGGACCCGTTTCGCTCCGTTTTGCATGCAGAAGGTACCGAAACGCGCCAAATCACTCCCTAACATCGTTTTGGGTCCAATGGAGGCTATTGGGTATGTTCGTGCGAAAAAATTCAACAGAAGTTCGGGGCGCGAAACAGTGCATTCGGGTGCCGAAACACCCGTTTTGCTTCGATTTTCGTGCAGTAGGTAACCGAATGCTCCAAAACACTCCCAAACATCATTTAGGGCCTAACGGAGTAGATTGGAAGTGTCCGTAGCGAAAAACCCATTTTGAAGTTCGTTGTTACGAGGCAGTGCATCCGGGCACCGAAACGGACCCGTTTCGCTCCGTTTTGCATGCAGAAGGTACCGAAACGCGCCAAATCACTCCCTAACATCGTTTTGGGTCCAATGGAGGCTATTGGGTATGTTCGTGCGAAAAAATTCAACAGAAGTTCGGGGCGCGAAACAGTGCATTCGGGTGCCGAAACACCCGTTTTGCTTCGATTTTCGTGCAGTAGGTAACCGAATGCTCCAAAACACTCCCAAACATCATTTAGGGCCTAACGGAGTAGATTGGAAGTGTCCGTAGCGAAAAACCCATTTTGAAGTTCGTTGTTACGAGGCAGTGCATCCGGGCACCGAAACGGACCCGTTTCGCTCCGTTTTGCATGCAGAAGGTACCGAAACGCGCCAAATCACTCCCTAACATCGTTTTGGGTCCAATGGAGGCTATTGGGTATGTTCGTGCGAAAAAATTCAACAGAAGTTCGGGGCGCGAAACAGTGCATTCGGGTGCCGAAACACCCGTTTTGCTTCGATTTTCGTGCAGTAGGTAACCGAATGCTCCAAAACACTCCCAAACATCATTTAGGGCCTAACGGAGTAGATTGGAAGTGTCCGTAGCGAAAAACCCATTTTGAAGTTCGTTGTTACGAGGCAGTGCATCCGGGCACCGAAACGGACCCGTTTCGCTCCGTTTTGCATGCAGAAGGTACCGAAACGCGCCAAATCACTCCCTAACATCGTTTTGGGTCCAATGGAGGCTATTGGGTATGTTCGTGCGAAAAAATTCAACAGAAGTTCGGGGCGCGAAACAGTGCATTCGGGTGCCGAAACACCCGTTTTGCTTCGATTTTCGTGCAGTAGGTAACCGAATGCTCCAAAACACTCCCAAACATCATTTAGGGCCTAACGGAGTAGATTGGAAGTGTCCGTAGCGAAAAACCCATTTTGAAGTTCGTTGTTACGAGGCAGTGCATCCGGGCACCGAAACGGACCCGTTTCGCTCCGTTTTGCATGCAGAAGGTACCGAAACGCGCCAAATCACTCCCTAACATCGTTTTGGGTCCAATGGAGGCTATTGGGTATGTTCGTGCGAAAAAATTCAACAGAAGTTCGGGGCGCGAAACAGTGCATTCGGGTGCCGAAACACCCGTTTTGCTTCGATTTTCGTGCAGTAGGTAACCGAATGCTCCAAAACACTCCCAAACATCATTTAGGGCCTAACGGAGTAGATTGGAAGTGTCCGTAGCGAAAAACCCATTTTGAAGTTCGTTGTTACGAGGCAGTGCATCCGGGCACCGAAACGGACCCGTTTCGCTCCGTTTTGCATGCAGAAGGTACCGAAACGCGCCAAATCACTCCCTAACATCGTTTTGGGTCCAATGGAGGCTATTGGGTATGTTCGTGCGAAAAAATTCAACAGAAGTTCGGGGCGCGAAACAGTGCATTCGGGTGCCGAAACACCCGTTTTGCTTCGATTTTCGTGCAGTAGGTAACCGAATGCTCCAAAACACTCCCAAACATCATTTAGGGCCTAACGGAGTAGATTGGAAGTGTCCGTAGCGAAAAACCCATTTTGAAGTTCGTTGTTACGAGGCAGTGCATCCGGGCACCGAAACGGACCCGTTTCGCTCCGTTTTGCATGCAGAAGGTACCGAAACGCGCCAAATCACTCCCTAACATCGTTTTGGGTCCAATGGAGGCTATTGGGTATGTTCGTGCGAAAAAATTCAACAGAAGTTCGGGGCGCGAAACAGTGCATTCGGGTGCCGAAACACCCGTTTTGCTTCGATTTTCGTGCAGTAGGTAACCGAATGCTCCAAAACACTCCCAAACATCATTTAGGGCCTAACGGAGTAGATTGGAAGTGTCCGTAGCGAAAAACCCATTTTGAAGTTCGTTGTTACGAGGCAGTGCATCCGGGCACCGAAACGGACCCGTTTCGCTCCGTTTTGCATGCAGAAGGTACCGAAACGCGCCAAATCACTCCCTAACATCGTTTTGGGTCCAATGGAGGCTATTGGGTATGTTCGTGCGAAAAAATTCAACAGAAGTTCGGGGCGCGAAACAGTGCATTCGGGTGCCGAAACACCCGTTTTGCTTCGATTTTCGTGCAGTAGGTAACCGAATGCTCCAAAACACTCCCAAACATCATTTAGGGCCTAACGGAGTAGATTGGAAGTGTCCGTAGCGAAAAACCCATTTTGAAGTTCGTTGTTACGAGGCAGTGCATCCGGGCACCGAAACGGACCCGTTTCGCTCCGTTTTGCATGCAGAAGGTACCGAAACGCGCCAAATCACTCCCTAACATCGTTTTGGGTCCAATGGAGGCTATTGGGTATGTTCGTGCGAAAAAATTCAACAGAAGTTCGGGGCGCGAAACAGTGCATTCGGGTGCCGAAACACCCGTTTTGCTTCGATTTTCGTGCAGTAGGTAACCGAATGCTCCAAAACACTCCCAAACATCATTTAGGGCCTAACGGAGTAGATTGGAAGTGTCCGTAGCGAAAAACCCATTTTGAAGTTCGTTGTTACGAGGCAGTGCATCCGGGCACCGAAACGGACCCGTTTCGCTCCGTTTTGCATGCAGAAGGTACCGAAACGCGCCAAATCACTCCCTAACATCGTTTTGGGTCCAATGGAGGCTATTGGGTATGTTCGTGCGAAAAAATTCAACAGAAGTTCGGGGCGCGAAACAGTGCATTCGGGTGCCGAAACACCCGTTTTGCTTCGATTTTCGTGCAGTAGGTAACCGAATGCTCCAAAACACTCCCAAACATCATTTAGGGCCTAACGGAGTAGATTGGAAGTGTCCGTAGCGAAAAACCCATTTTGAAGTTCGTTGTTACGAGGCAGTGCATCCGGGCACCGAAACGGACCCGTTTCGCTCCGTTTTGCATGCAGAAGGTACCGAAACGCGCCAAATCACTCCCTAACATCGTTTTGGGTCCAATGGAGGCTATTGGGTATGTTCGTGCGAAAAAATTCAACAGAAGTTCGGGGCGCGAAACAGTGCATTCGGGTGCCGAAACACCCGTTTTGCTTCGATTTTCGTGCAGTAGGTAACCGAATGCTCCAAAACACTCCCAAACATCATTTAGGGCCTAACGGAGTAGATTGGAAGTGTCCGTAGCGAAAAACCCATTTTGAAGTTCGTTGTTACGAGGCAGTGCATCCGGGCACCGAAACGGACCCGTTTCGCTCCGTTTTGCATGCAGAAGGTACCGAAACGCGCCAAATCACTCCCTAACATCGTTTTGGGTCCAATGGAGGCTATTGGGTATGTTCGTGCGAAAAAATTCAACAGAAGTTCGGGGCGCGAAACAGTGCATTCGGGTGCCGAAACACCCGTTTTGCTTCGATTTTCGTGCAGTAGGTAACCGAATGCTCCAAAACACTCCCAAACATCATTTAGGGCCTAACGGAGTAGATTGGAAGTGTCCGTAGCGAAAAACCCATTTTGAAGTTCGTTGTTACGAGGCAGTGCATCCGGGCACCGAAACGGACCCGTTTCGCTCCGTTTTGCATGCAGAAGGTACCGAAACGCGCCAAATCACTCCCTAACATCGTTTTGGCTCCAATGGAGGCTATTGGGTATGTTCGTGCGAAAAAATTCAACAGAAGTTCGGGGCGCGAAACAGTGCATTCGGGTGCCGAAACACCCGTTTTGCTTCGATTTTCGTGCAGTAGGTAACCGAATGCTCCAAAACACACCCAAACATTATTTAGGGCCTAACGTAGTAGATTGGAAGTGTCCGTAGCGAAAAACCCATTTTGAAGTTCGTCGTTACGAGGCAGTGCATCCGGGCACCGAAACGGACCCGTTTCGCTCCGTTTTGCATGCCGAAGGTACCGAAACGCGCCGAATCACTCCCTAACATCGTTTTGGCTACAATGGAGGCTATTAGGGTATGTTGGTGCGGAAAAAAATTCAATCCGGGCACCGAAACGGATCCGTTTCGCTTCGTTTGGATGCAGAAGGTACGAAACGCGCCAAATCACTCTCTAACATCGTTTTGGGTCCAATGGAGGCTATTGGGTATGTTCGTCCAATAAAATTCAACAGAAGTTCGGGGCGCGAAACAGCGCATTCGGGTGCCGAAACACCCGTTTTGCTTTGATTTTCGTGCAGTAGGTAACCGAATTCTCCAAAACACCCCCAAACATCATTTAGGGCCTAACGGAGTAGATTGGAAGTGTTCGGAGCGAAAAACCTATTTTGGAGTTCGTTGTTACGAGGCAGTGACTCCGGGGCACCAAAAACGTACCCGTTCGCTCCGTTTTGCATGCAGAAGGTACCGAAACGCGCCAAATCACTCCCTATCATCGTTTTGGCTCCAATGGAGGCTATTGGGTATGTTGGTGCGAAAAAATTCAACAGAAAGTTTCGGGGCGCAAACAGCGCATGTCGGGTGCCGAAAACACCCGTTTTGCTTCGATTTTCGTGCAGTAGGTAACCGAATGCTCCAAAACACTCCCAAACATCATTTAGGGCCTAACGGAGTAGATTAGAAGTGTCCGTAGCGAAAAAACCCTTTTTGAAGTTCGTTGTTACGAGGCAGTGCATCCGGGCACCGAAACGGATCCGTTTCGCTCCGTTTTGCATGCAGAAGGTACCGAAACGCGCCAAATCACTCTCTAACATCGTTTTGGGTCCAATGGAGGCTATTGGGTATGTTCGTCCAAAAAAATTCAACAGAAGTTCAGGGCGCGAAACAGTGCATTTGGGTGCCGAAACACCCGTTTTGCTTCGATTTTTGTGCAGTAGGTAACCGAATGCTCCAAAACACACCCAAACATTATTTAGGGCCTAACGTAGTAGATTGGTAGTGTCCGTAGCGAAAAACCCATTTTGAAGTTCGTCGTTACGAGGCAGTGCATCCGGGCACCGAAACGGACCCGTTTCGCTCCGTTTTGCATGCAGAAGGTACCGAAACGCGCCAAATCACTCCCTAACATCGTTTTGGCTACAATGGAGGCTATTGGGTATGTTGGTGCGAAAAAATTCAATCCGGGCACCGAAACGGATCCGTTTCGCTCCGTTTTGCATGCAGAAGGTACCGAAACGCGCCAAATCACTCTCTAACATCGTTTTGGGTCCAATGGAGGCTATTGGGTATGTTCGTCCAATAAAATTCAACAGAAGTTCGGGGCGCGAAACAGCGCATTCGGGTGCCGAAACACCCGTTTTGCTTTGATTTTCGTGCAGTAGGTAACCGAATTCTCCAAAACACCCCCAAACATCATTTAGGGCCTAACGGAGTAGATTGGAAGTGTCCGTAGCGAAAAACCTATTTTGGAGTTCGTTGTTACGAGGCAGTGACTCCGGGCACCAAAACGTACCCGTTTCGCTCCGTTTTGCATGCAGAAGGTACCGAAACGCGCCAAATCACTCCCTATCATCGTTTTGGCTCCAATGGAGGCTATTGGGTATGTTGGTGCGAAAAAATTCAACAGAAGTTCGGGGCGCGAAACAGCGCATTCGGGTGCCGAAACACCCGTTTTGCTTCGATTTTCGTGCAGTAGGTAACCGAATGCTCCAAAACACTCCCAAACATCATTTAGGGCCTAACGGAGTAGATTGGAAGTGTCCGTAGCGAAAAACCCATTTTGAAGTTCGTTGTTACGAGGCAGTGCATCCGGGCACCGAAACGGACCCGTTTCGCTCCGTTTTGCATGCAGAAGGTACCGAAACGCGCCAAATCACTCCCTAACATCGTTTTGGGTCCAATGGAGGCTATTGGGTATGTTGGTGCGAAAAAATTCAACAGAAGTTCGGGGCGCGAAACAGTGCATTCGGGTGCCGAAACACCCGTTTTGCTTCGATTTTCGTGCAGTAGGTAACCGAATGCTCCAAAACACTCCCAAACATCATTTAGGGCCTAACGGAGTAGATTGGAAGTGTCCGTAGCGAAAAACCCATTTTGAAGTTCGTTGTTACGAGGCAGTGCATCCGGGCACCGAAACGGACCCGTTTCGCTCCGTTTTGCATGCAGAAGGTACCGAAACGCGCCAAATCACTCCCTAACATCGTTTTGGGTCCAATGGAGGCTATTGGGTATGTTCGTGCGAAAAAATTCAACAGAAGTTCGGGGCGCGAAACAGTGCATTCGGGTGCCGAAACACCCGTTTTGCTTCGATTTTCGTGCAGTAGGTAACCGAATGCTCCAAAACACTCCCAAACATCATTTAGGGCCTAACGGAGTAGATTGGAAGTGTCCGTAGCGAAAAACCCATTTTGAAGTTCGTTGTTACGAGGCAGTGCATCCGGGCACCGAAACGGACCCGTTTCGCTCCGTTTTGCATGCAGAAGGTACCGAAACGCGCCAAATCACTCCCTAACATCGTTTTGGCTCCAATGGAGGCTATTGGGTATGTTCGTGCGAAAAAATTCAACAGAAGTTCGGGGCGCGAAACAGTGCATTCGGGTGCCGAAACACCGTTTTGCTTCGATTTTCGTGCAGTAGGTAACCGAATGCTCCAAAACACTCCCAAACATCATTAAGGGCCTAACCGAGTAGATTGGAAGTGTCCGTAGCGAAAAACAAGGTACCGAAACGCGCCAAATCACTCCCTAACATCGTTTTGGCTCCAATGGAGGCTATTGGGTATGTTCGTGCGAAAAAATTCAACAGAAGTTCGGGGCGCGAAACAGTGCATTCGGGTGCCGAAACACCCGTTTTGCTTCGATTTTCGTGCAGTAGGTAACCGAATGCTCCAAAACACTCCCAAACATCATTTAGGGCCTAACGGAGTAGATTGGAAGTGTCCGTAGCGAAAAACCCATTTTGAAGTTCGTTGTTACGAGGCAGTGCATCCGGGCACCGAAACGGACCCGTTTCGCTCCGTTTTGCATGCAGAAGGTACCGAAACGCGCCAAATCACTCCCTAACATCGTTTTGGCTCCAATGGAGGCTATTGGGTATGTTCGTGCGAAAAAATTCAACAGAAGTTCGGGGCGCGAAACAGTGCATTCGGGTGCCGAAACACCCGTTTTGCTTCGATTTTCGTGCAGTAGGTAACCGAATGCTCCAAAACACTCCCAAACATCATTTAGGGCCTAACGGAGTAGATTGGAAGTGTCCGTAGCGAAAACAAGGTACCGAAAACGCGCCAAATCACTCCCTAACATCGTTTTGGGCTCCAATGGAGCCTATTGGGTATGTTCGTGCGAAAAAATTCAACAGAAGTTCGGGGCGCGAAACAGTGCATTCGGGTGCCGAAACACCCGTTTTGCTTCGATTTTCGTGCAGTAGGTAACCGAATGCTCCAAAACACTCCCAAACATCATTTAGGGCCTAACGGAGTAGATTGGAAGTGTCCGTAGCGAAAAACCCATTTTGAAGTTCGTTGTTACGAGGCAGTGCATCCGGGCACCGAAACGGACCCGTTTCGCTCCGTTTTGCATGCAGAAGGTACCGAAACGCGCCAAATCACTCCCTAACATCGTTTTGGCTCCAATGGAGGCTATTGGGTATGTTCGTGCGAAAAAATTCAACAGAAGTTCGGGGCGCGAAACAGTGCATTCGGGTGCCGAAACACCCGTTTTGCTTCGATTTTCGTGCAGTAGGTAACCGAATGCTCCAAAACACTCCCAAACATCATTTAGGGCCTAACGGAGTAGATTGGAAGTGTCCGTAGCGAAAAACCCATTTTGAAGTTCGTTGTTACGAGGCAGTGCATCCGGGCACCGAAACGGACCCGTTTCGCTCCGTTTTGCATGCAGAAGGTACCGAAACGCGCCAAATCACTCCCTAACATCGTTTTGGGTCCAATGGAGGCTATTGGGTATGTTCGTGCGAAAAAATTCAACAGAAGTTCGGGGCGCGAAACAGTGCATTCGGGTGCCGAAACACCCGTTTTGCTTCGATTTTCGTGCAGTAGGTAACCGAATGCTCCAAAACACTCCCAAACATCATTTAGGGCCTAACGGAGTAGATTGGAAGTGTCCGTAGCGAAAAACCCATTTTGAAGTTCGTTGTTACGAGGCAGTGCATCCGGGCACCGAAACGGACCCGTTTCGCTCCGTTTTGCATGCAGAAGGTACCGAAACGCGCCAAATCACTCCCTAACATCGTTTTGGCTCCAATGGAGGCTATTGGGTATGTTCGTGCGAAAAAATTGAACAGAAGTTAAACAGTGCATTCGGGTGCCGAAACACCCGTTTTGCATCGATTTTCGTGCAGTAGGTAACCGAATGCTCCAAAACACTCCCAAACATCATTTAGGGCCTAACGGAGTAGATTGGAAGTGTCCGTAGCGAAAAACCCATTTTGAAGTTCGTTGTTACGAGGCAGTGCATCCGGGCACCGAAACGGACCCGTTTCGCTCCGTTTTGCATGCAGAAGGTACCGAAACGCGCCAAATCACTCCCTAACATCGTTTTGGGTCCAATGGAGGCTATTGGGTATGTTCGTGCGAAAAAATTCAACAGAAGTTCGGGGCGCGAAACAGTGCATTCGGGTGCCGAAACACCCGTTTTGCTTCGATTTTCGTGCAGTAGGTAACCGAATGCTCCAAAACACTCCCAAACATCATTTAGGGCCTAACGGAGTAGATTGGAAGTGTCCGTAGCGAAAAACCCATTTTGAAGTTCGTTGTTACGAGGCAGTGCATCCGGGCACCGAAACGGACCCGTTTCGCTCCGTTTTGCATGCAGAAGGTACCGAAACGCGCCAAATCACTCCCTAACATCGTTTTGGGTCCAATGGAGGCTATTGGGTATGTTCGTGCGAAAAAATTCAACAGAAGTTCGGGGCGCGAAACAGTGCATTCGGGTGCCGAAACACCCGTTTTGCTTCGATTTTCGTGCAGTAGGTAACCGAATGCTCCAAAACACTCCCAAACATCATTTAGGGCCTAACGGAGTAGATTGGAAGTGTCCGTAGCGAAAAACCCATTTTGAAGTTCGTTGTTACGAGGCAGTGCATCCGGGCACCGAAACGGACCCGTTTCGCTCCGTTTTGCATGCAGAAGGTACCGAAACGCGCCAAATCACTCCCTAACATCGTTTTGGGTCCAATGGAGGCTATTGGGTATGTTCGTGCGAAAAAATTCAACAGAAGTTCGGGGCGCGAAACAGTGCATTCGGGTGCCGAAACACCCGTTTTGCTTCGATTTTCGTGCAGTAGGTAACCGAATGCTCCAAAACACTCCCAAACATCATTTAGGGCCTAACGGAGTAGATTGGAAGTGTCCGTAGCGAAAAACCCATTTTGAAGTTCGTTGTTACGAGGCAGTGCATCCGGGCACCGAAACGGACCCGTTTCGCTCCGTTTTGCATGCAGAAGGTACCGAAACGCGCCAAATCACTCCCTAACATCGTTTTGGGTCCAATGGAGGCTATTGGGTATGTTCGTGCGAAAAAATTCAACAGAAGTTCGGGGCGCGAAACAGTGCATTCGGGTGCCGAAACACCCGTTTTGCTTCGATTTTCGTGCAGTAGGTAACCGAATGCTCCAAAACACTCCCAAACATCATTTAGGGCCTAACGGAGTAGATTGGAAGTGTCCGTAGCGAAAAACCCATTTTGAAGTTCGTTGTTACGAGGCAGTGCATCCGGGCACCGAAACGGACCCGTTTCGCTCCGTTTTGCATGCAGAAGGTACCGAAACGCGCCAAATCACTCCCTAACATCGTTTTGGGTCCAATGGAGGCTATTGGGTATGTTCGTGCGAAAAAATTCAACAGAAGTTCGGGGCGCGAAACAGTGCATTCGGGTGCCGAAACACCCGTTTTGCTTCGATTTTCGTGCAGTAGGTAACCGAATGCTCCAAAACACTCCCAAACATCATTTAGGGCCTAACGGAGTAGATTGGAAGTGTCCGTAGCGAAAAACCCATTTTGAAGTTCGTTGTTACGAGGCAGTGCATCCGGGCACCGAAACGGACCCGTTTCGCTCCGTTTTGCATGCAGAAGGTACCGAAACGCGCCAAATCACTCCCTAACATCGTTTTGGGTCCAATGGAGGCTATTGGGTATGTTCGTGCGAAAAAATTCAACAGAAGTTCGGGGCGCGAAACAGTGCATTCGGGTGCCGAAACACCCGTTTTGCTTCGATTTTCGTGCAGTAGGTAACCGAATGCTCCAAAACACTCCCAAACATCATTTAGGGCCTAACGGAGTAGATTGGAAGTGTCCGTAGCGAAAAACCCATTTTGAAGTTCGTTGTTACGAGGCAGTGCATCCGGGCACCGAAACGGACCCGTTTCGCTCCGTTTTGCATGCAGAAGGTACCGAAACGCGCCAAATCACTCCCTAACATCGTTTTGGGTCCAATGGAGGCTATTGGGTATGTTCGTGCGAAAAAATTCAACAGAAGTTCGGGGCGCGAAACAGTGCATTCGGGTGCCGAAACACCCGTTTTGCTTCGATTTTCGTGCAGTAGGTAACCGAATGCTCCAAAACACTCCCAAACATCATTTAGGGCCTAACGGAGTAGATTGGAAGTGTCCGTAGCGAAAAACCCATTTTGAAGTTCGTTGTTACGAGGCAGTGCATCCGGGCACCGAAACGGACCCGTTTCGCTCCGTTTTGCATGCAGAAGGTACCGAAACGCGCCAAATCACTCCCTAACATCGTTTTGGGTCCAATGGAGGCTATTGGGTATGTTCGTGCGAAAAAATTCAACAGAAGTTCGGGGCGCGAAACAGTGCATTCGGGTGCCGAAACACCCGTTTTGCTTCGATTTTCGTGCAGTAGGTAACCGAATGCTCCAAAACACTCCCAAACATCATTTAGGGCCTAACGGAGTAGATTGGAAGTGTCCGTAGCGAAAAACCCATTTTGAAGTTCGTTGTTACGAGGCAGTGCATCCGGGCACCGAAACGGACCCGTTTCGCTCCGTTTTGCATGCAGAAGGTACCGAAACGCGCCAAATCACTCCCTAACATCGTTTTGGGTCCAATGGAGGCTATTGGGTATGTTCGTGCGAAAAAATTCAACAGAAGTTCGGGGCGCGAAACAGTGCATTCGGGTGCCGAAACACCCGTTTTGCTTCGATTTTCGTGCAGTAGGTAACCGAATGCTCCAAAACACTCCCAAACATCATTTAGGGCCTAACGGAGTAGATTGGAAGTGTCCGTAGCGAAAAACCCATTTTGAAGTTCGTTGTTACGAGGCAGTGCATCCGGGCACCGAAACGGACCCGTTTCGCTCCGTTTTGCATGCAGAAGGTACCGAAACGCGCCAAATCACTCCCTAACATCGTTTTGGGTCCAATGGAGGCTATTGGGTATGTTCGTGCGAAAAAATTCAACAGAAGTTCGGGGCGCGAAACAGTGCATTCGGGTGCCGAAACACCCGTTTTGCTTCGATTTTCGTGCAGTAGGTAACCGAATGCTCCAAAACACTCCCAAACATCATTTAGGGCCTAACGGAGTAGATTGGAAGTGTCCGTAGCGAAAAACAAGGTACCGAAACGCGCCAAATCACTCCCTAACATCGTTTTGGGTCCAATGGAGGCTATTGGGTATGTTCGTGCGAAAAAATTCAACAGAAGTTCGGGGCGCGAAACAGTGCATTCGGGTGCCGAAACACCCGTTTTGCTTCGATTTTCGTGCAGTAGGTAACCGAATGCTCCAAAACACTCCCAAACATCATTTAGGGCCTAACGGAGTAGATTGGAAGTGTCCGTAGCGAAAAACCCATTTTGAAGTTCGTTGTTACGAGGCAGTGCATCCGGGCACCGAAACGGACCCGTTTCGCTCCGTTTTGCATGCAGAAGGTACCGAAACGCGCCAAATCACTCCCTAACATCGTTTTGGGTCCAATGGAGGCTATTGGGTATGTTCGTGCGAAAAAATTCAACAGAAGTTCGGGGCGCGAAACAGTGCATTCGGGTGCCGAAACACCCGTTTTGCTTCGATTTTCGTGCAGTAGGTAACCGAATGCTCCAAAACACTCCCAAACATCATTTAGGGCCTAACGGAGTAGATTGGAAGTGTCCGTAGCGAAAAACAAGGTACCGAAACGCGCCAAATCACTCCCTAACATCGTTTTGGCTCCAATGGAGGCTATTGGGTATGTTCGTGCGAAAAAATTCAACAGAAGTTCGGGGCGCGAAACAGTGCATTCGGGTGCCGAAACACCCGTTTTGCTTCGATTTTCGTGCAGTAGGTAACCGAATGCTCCAAAACACTCCCAAACATCATTTAGGGCCTAACGGAGTAGATTGGAAGTGTCCGTAGCGAAAAACCCATTTTGAAGTTCGTTGTTACGAGGCAGTGCATCCGGGCACCGAAACGGACCCGTTTCGCTCCGTTTTGCATGCAGAAGGTACCGAAACGCGCCAAATCACTCCCTAACATCGTTTTGGGTCCAATGGAGGCTATTGGGTATGTTCGTGCGAAAAAATTCAACAGAAGTTCGGGGCGCGAAACAGTGCATTCGGGTGCCGAAACACCCGTTTTGCTTCGATTTTCGTGCAGTAGGTAACCGAATGCTCCAAAACACTCCCAAACATCATTTAGGGCCTAACGGAGTAGATTGGAAGTGTCCGTAGCGAAAAACCCATTTTGAAGTTCGTTGTTACGAGGCAGTGCATCCGGGCACCGAAACGGACCCGTTTCGCTCCGTTTTGCATGCAGAAGGTACCGAAACGCGCCAAATCACTCCCTAACATCGTTTTGGGTCCAATGGAGGCTATTGGGTATGTTCGTGCGAAAAAATTCAACAGAAGTTCGGGGCGCGAAACAGTGCATTCGGGTGCCGAAACACCCGTTTTGCTTCGATTTTCGTGCAGTAGGTAACCGAATGCTCCAAAACACTCCCAAACATCATTTAGGGCCTAACGGAGTAGATTGGAAGTGTCCGTAGCGAAAAACCCATTTTGAAGTTCGTTGTTACGAGGCAGTGCATCCGGGCACCGAAACGGACCCGTTTCGCTCCGTTTTGCATGCAGAAGGTACCGAAACGCGCCAAATCACTCCCTAACATCGTTTTGGGTCCAATGGAGGCTATTGGGTATGTTCGTGCGAAAAAATTCAACAGAAGTTCGGGGCGCGAAACAGTGCATTCGGGTGCCGAAACACCCGTTTTGCTTCGATTTTCGTGCAGTAGGTAACCGAATGCTCCAAAACACTCCCAAACATCATTTAGGGCCTAACGGAGTAGATTGGAAGTGTCCGTAGCGAAAAACCCATTTTGAAGTTCGTTGTTACGAGGCAGTGCATCCGGGCACCGAAACGGACCCGTTTCGCTCCGTTTTGCATGCAGAAGGTACCGAAACGCGCCAAATCACTCCCTAACATCGTTTTGGGTCCAATGGAGGCTATTGGGTATGTTCGTGCGAAAAAATTCAACAGAAGTTCGGGGCGCGAAACAGTGCATTCGGGTGCCGAAACACCCGTTTTGCTTCGATTTTCGTGCAGTAGGTAACCGAATGCTCCAAAACACTCCCAAACATCATTTAGGGCCTAACGGAGTAGATTGGAAGTGTCCGTAGCGAAAAACCCATTTTGAAGTTCGTTGTTACGAGGCAGTGCATCCGGGCACCGAAACGGACCCGTTTCGCTCCGTTTTGCATGCAGAAGGTACCGAAACGCGCCAAATCACTCCCTAACATCGTTTTGGGTCCAATGGAGGCTATTGGGTATGTTCGTGCGAAAAAATTCAACAGAAGTTCGGGGCGCGAAACAGTGCATTCGGGTGCCGAAACACCCGTTTTGCTTCGATTTTCGTGCAGTAGGTAACCGAATGCTCCAAAACACTCCCAAACATCATTTAGGGCCTAACGGAGTAGATTGGAAGTGTCCGTAGCGAAAAACCCATTTTGAAGTTCGTTGTTACGAGGCAGTGCATCCGGGCACCGAAACGGACCCGTTTCGCTCCGTTTTGCATGCAGAAGGTACCGAAACGCGCCAAATCACTCCCTAACATCGTTTTGGGTCCAATGGAGGCTATTGGGTATGTTCGTGCGAAAAAATTCAACAGAAGTTCGGGGCGCGAAACAGTGCATTCGGGTGCCGAAACACCCGTTTTGCTTCGATTTTCGTGCAGTAGGTAACCGAATGCTCCAAAACACTCCCAAACATCATTTAGGGCCTAACGGAGTAGATTGGAAGTGTCCGTAGCGAAAAACCCATTTTGAAGTTCGTTGTTACGAGGCAGTGCATCCGGGCACCGAAACGGACCCGTTTCGCTCCGTTTTGCATGCAGAAGGTACCGAAACGCGCCAAATCACTCCCTAACATCGTTTTGGGTCCAATGGAGGCTATTGGGTATGTTCGTGCGAAAAAATTCAACAGAAGTTCGGGGCGCGAAACAGTGCATTCGGGTGCCGAAACACCCGTTTTGCTTCGATTTTCGTGCAGTAGGTAACCGAATGCTCCAAAACACTCCCAAACATCATTAAGGGCCTAACCGAGTAGATTGGAAAGTGTCCCGTAGCGAAAAACAAGGGTACCGAAACGCGCCAATCACTCCCTAACATCGTTGGCTCGAATGGAGACTATTGGGTATGTTCGTGCGTTTGCATCAGCAGAAGTTCGGGGCCGAAAACAGTGCATCGGGAAACACCCGTTTTGCTTCGATTTTCGTGCAGTAGGTAACCGAATGCTCCAAAACACTCCCAAACATCATTTAGGGCCTAACGGAGTAGATTGGAAGTGTCCGTAGCGAAAAACCCATTTTGAAGTTCGTTGTTACGAGGCAGTGTATCCGGGCACCGAAACGGACCCGTTTCGCTCCGTTTGCATGCAGAAGGTACCGAAACGCGCCAAATCACTCCCTAACATCGTTTTGGCTCCAATGGAGGCTATTGGGTATGTTCGTGCGAAAAAATTCAACAGAAGTTCGGGGCGCGAAACAGTGCATTCGGGTGCCGAAACACCCGTTTTGCATCGATTTTCGTGCAGTAGGTAACCGAATGCTCCAAAACACTCCCAAACATCATTTAGGGCCTAACGGAGTAGATTGGAAGTGTCCGTAGCGAAAAACCCATTTTGAAGTTCGTTGTTACGAGGCAGTGCATCCGGGCACCGAAACGGACCCGTTTCGCTCCGTTTTGCATGCAGAAGGTACCGAAACGCGCCAAATCACTCCCTAACATCGTTTTGGCTCCAATGGAGGCTATTGGGTATGTTCGTGCGAAAAAATTCAACAGAAGTTCGGGGCGCGAAACAGTGCATTCGGGTGCCGAAACACCCGTTTTGCATCGATTTTCGTGCAGTAGGTAACCGAATGCTCCAAAACACTCCCAAACATCATTTAGGGCCTAACGGAGTAGATTGGAAGTGTCCGTAGCGAAAAACCCCATTTTGAAGTTCGTTGTTACGAGGCAGTGCATCCGGGCACCGAAACGGACCCGTTTCGCTCCGTTTTGCATGCAGAAGGTACCGAAACGCGCCAAATCACTCCCTAACATCGTTTTGGCTCCAATGGAGGCTATTGGGTATGTTCGTGCGAAAAAATTCAACAGAAGTTCGGGGCGCGAAACAGTGCATTCGGGTGCCGAAACACCCGTTTTGCATCGATTTTCGTGCAGTAGGTAACCGAATGCTCCCAAACACTCCCAAACATCATTTAGGGCCTAACGAGTAGATTGGAAGGTCCGTAGCGAAAAACCCATTTTGAAGTTCCTTGTTACGAGGCAGTGTATCAGGGCATCGAAACGGACCCGTTTCGCTCCGTTTTGCATGCAGAAGGTACCGAAAACGCGCCAAATCACTCCCCAACATCATTTTGGCTCCAATGGAGGCTATTGGGGTATGTTCGTTGCCGAAAAAATTCAACAGAAGTTCGGGGCGCGAAACAGTGCATTCGGATGCCGAAACACCCGTTTTGCTTCGATTTTCGTGCAGTAGGTAACCGAATGCTTCCAAAACACTCCAAACATCATTAAGGGCCTAACCGGAGTAGATTGGAAGTGTCCGGTAGCGAAAAACCCATTTTGGAAGTTCCTTTGTTACGAGGCAGTGCATCCGGGCACCGAAACGGACCCGTTTCCGCTCCGTTTTGCTAGCAAAAAGGTTACCGAAACGCGCCAAATCACTCCCCAACATCGTTTTGGCTCAATGGAGGCTATTGGGGTATGTTCGTGCGAAAAAATTCAACAGAAGTTCGGCGGCGCGAAACAGTGCATTCGTGTGCCGAAACACCCGTTTTTCATCGATTTTCGTGCAGTAGGGGTAAAACCGATATGCTGCCAAACACTCCCAAACATCATTTAGGCCCTAACGAGTAGAATTGGAAGTGTCCGTAGCGAAAACCCATTTTGCCAGTTCCTTGTTACGAGGCAGTGCATCCGGGCACCGAAACGGACACGTTTCGCTCCGTTTTGGCTATGCAAAAGGTACGGAAACGGCGCCAAATCACTCCCCAACATCGTTGTTGGCTCCAATGGAGGCTATTGGGTATGTTCGTGCGAAAAATTCAACAGAAGTGGGGAGCGCGAACAGTGCATTTCGGGGTGCCGAAACGCCCGTTTTGCATCGATTTTCGGCAGTTGGGTAACCGAATGCTCCAAACACTCCCAAACATTATTTAGGGCCTAACCGAGTCCATTGGAAGTGTCCCGTAGGGAAACCATTTTGAAGTTCCTTGTTACGAGGCAGTGTATCCGGGCATCGAAACGGACACGTTTCGCTCCGTTTTGCATGCAGAAGGTACCGAAACGCGCCAAATCACTCCCCAACATCGTTTTGGCTCCAATGGAGGCTATTGGGTATGTTCGTGCGAAAAAATTCAACAGAAGTTCGGGGCGCGAAACAGTGCATTCGGGTGCCGAAACACCCGTTTTGCTTCGATTTTCGTGCAGTAGGTAACCGAATGCTTCCAAAACACTCCCAAACATCATTTAGGGCCTAACGGAGTAGATTGGAAGTGTCCGTAGCGAAAAACCCATTTTGAAGTTCCTTGTTACGAGGCAGTGCTATCCGGGCACCGAAACGGACCCGTTTCGCTCCGTTTTGCATGCAAAAGGTACCGAAACGCGCCAAATCACTCCCCAACATCGTTTTGGCTCCAATGGAGGCTATTGGGTATGTTCGTGCGAAAAAATTCAACAGAAGTTCGGGCGCGCGAAACAGTGCATTCGGGTGCCGAAACACCCGTTTTGCATCGATTTTCGTGCAGTAGGTAACCGAATGCTCCAAACACTCCCAAACATCATTTAGGGCCTAACGGAGTAGATTGGAAGTGTCCGTAGCGAAAAACCCATTTTGAAGTTCCTTGTTACGAGGCAGTGTATCCGGGCACCGAAACGGACCCGTTTCGCTCCGTTTTGCATGCAGAAGGTACCGAAACGCGCCAAATCACTCCCCAACATCGTTTTGGCTCCAATGGAGGCTATTGGGTATGTTCGTGCGAAAAAATTCAACAGAAGTTCGGGGCGCGAAACAGTGCATTCGGGTGCCGAAACACCCGTTTTGCATCGATTTTCGTGCAGTAGGTAACCGAATGCTCCAAAACACTCCAAACATCATTTAGGGCCTAACCGGAGTAGATTGGAAGTGTCCGTAGCGAAAAACCCATTTTGAAGTTCCTTGTTACGAGGCAGTGCATCCGGGCACCGAAACGGACCCGTTTCGCTCCGTTTTGCTAGCAAAAGGTACCGAAACGCGCCAAATCACTCCCTAACATCGTTTTGGCTCCAATGGAGGCTATTGGGTATGTTCGTGCGAAAAAATTCAACAGAAGTTCGGGGCGCGAAACAGTGCATTCGGGTGCCGAAACACCCGTTTTGCATCGATTTTCGTGCAGTAGGTAACCGAATGCTCCAAACACTCCCAAACATCATTTAGGGCCTAACGGAGTAGATTGGAAGTGTCCGTAGCGAAAAACCCATTTTGAAGTTCGTTGTTACGAGGCAGTGTATCCGGGCACCGAAACGGACCCGTTTCGCTCCGTTTTGCATGCAGAAGGTACCGAAACGCGCCAAATCACTCCCCAACATCGTTTTGGCCCCAATGGAGGCTATTGGGTATGTTCGTGCGAAAAAATTCAACAGAAGTTCGGGCGCGAAACAGTGCATTCGGGTGCCGAAACACCCGTTTTGCATCGATTTTCGTGCAGTAGGTAACCGAATGCTCCCAAACACTCCCAAACATCATTTAGGGCCTAACGAGTAGATTGGAAGTGTCCGTAGCGAAAAACCCATTTTGAAGTTCGTTGTTACGAGGCAGTGTATCCGGGCATCGAAACGGACACGTTTCGCTCCGTTTTGCATGCAGAAGGTACCGAAACGCGCCAAATCACTCCCCAACATCGTTTTGGCTCCAATGGAGGCTATTGGGTATGTTCGTGCGAAAAAATTCAACAGAAGTTCGGGGCGCGAAACAGTGCATTCGGGTGCCGAAACACCCGTTTTGCTTCGATTTTCGTGCAGTAGGTAACCGAATGCTTCAAAACACTCCCAAACATCATTAGGGCCTAACGGAGTAGATTGGAAGTGTCCGTAGCGAAAAACCCATTTTGAAGTTCCTTGTTACGAGGCAGTGCATCCGGGCACCGAAACGGACCCGTTTCGCTCCGTTTTGCTAGCAAAAGGTACCGAAACGCGCCAAATCACTCCCCAACATCGTTTTGGCTCCAATGGAGGCTATTGGGTATGTTCGTGCGAAAAAATTCAACAGAAGTTCGGGCGCGCGAAACAGTGCATTCGGGTGCCGAAACACCCGTTTTGCATCGATTTTCGTGCAGTAGGTAACCGAATGCTCCAAACACTCCCAAACATCATTTAGGGCCTAACGGAGTAGATTGGAAGTGTCCGTAGTGAAAAACCCATTTTTGAAGTTCCTTGTTACGAGGCAGTGCATCCGGGCACCGAAACGGACCCGTTTCGCTCCGTTTTGCATGCAGAAGGTACCGAAACGCGCCAAATCACTCCCTAACATCGTTTTGGCTCCAATGGAGGCTATTGGGTATGTTCGTGCGAAAAAAATTCAACAGAAGTTCGGGGCGCGAAACAGTGCATTCGGGTGCCGAAACACCCGTTTTGCATCGATTTTCGTGCAGTAGGTAACCGAATGCTCCAAAACACTCCCAAACATCATTAGGGCCTAACCGAGTAGATTGGAAGTGTCCGTAGCGAAAAACCCATTTTGAAGTTCCTTGTTACGAGGCAGTGTATCCGGGCACCGAAACGGACCCGTTTCGCTCCGTTTTGCATGCAGAAGGTACCGAAACGCGCCAAATCACTCCCTAACATCGTTTTGGCTCCAATGGAGGCTATTGGGTATGTTCGTGCGAAAAAATTCAACAGAAGTTCGGGGCGCGAAACAGTGCATTCGGGTGCCGAAACACCCGTTTTGCATCGATTTTCGTGCAGTAGGTAACCGAATGCTCCAAAACACTCCCAAACATCATTTAGGGCCTAACGGAGTAGATTGGAAGTGTCCGTAGCGAAAAACCCATTTTGAAGTTCGTTGTTACGAGGCAGTGTATCCGGGCACCGAAACGGACCCGTTTCGCTCCGTTTTGCATGCAGAAGGTACCGAAACGCGCCAAATCACTCCCTAACATCGTTTTGGCTCCAATGGAGGCTATTGGGTATGTTCGTGCGAAAAAATTCAACAGAAGTTCGGGGCGCGAAACAGTGCATTCGGGTGCCGAAACACCCGTTTTGCATCGATTTTCGTGCAGTAGGTAACCGAATGCTCCAAAACACTCCCAAACATCATTTAGGGCCTAACGGAGTAGATTGGAAGTGTCCGTAGCGAAAAACCCATTTTGAAGTTCGTTGTTACGAGGCAGTGTATCCGGGCACCGAAACGGACCCGTTTCGCTCCGTTTTGCATGCAGAAGGTACCGAAACGCGCCAAATCACTCCCTAACATCGTTTTGGCTCCAATGGAGGCTATTGGGTATGTTCGTGCGAAAAAATTCAACAGAAGTTCGGGGCGCGAAACAGTGCATTCGGGTGCCGAAACACCCGTTTTGCATCGATTTTCGTGCAGTAGGTAACCGAATGCTCCAAAACACTCCCAAACATCATTTAGGGCCTAACGGAGTAGATTGGAAGTGTCCGTAGCGAAAAACCCATTTTGAAGTTCGTTGTTACGAGGCAGTGTATCCGGGCACCGAAACGGACCCGTTTCGCTCCGTTTTGCATGCAGAAGGTACCGAAACGCGCCAAATCACTCCCTAACATCGTTTTGGCTCCAATGGAGGCTATTGGGTATGTTCGTGCGAAAAAATTCAACAGAAGTTCGGGGCGCGAAACAGTGCATTCGGGTGCCGAAACACCCGTTTTGCATCGATTTTCGTGCAGTAGGTAACCGAATGCTCCAAAACACTCCCAAACATCATTTAGGGCCTAACGGAGTAGATTGGAAGTGTCCGTAGCGAAAAACCCATTTTGAAGTTCGTTGTTACGAGGCAGTGTATCCGGGCACCGAAACGGACCCGTTTCGCTCCGTTTTGCATGCAGAAGGTACCGAAACGCGCCAAATCACTCCCTAACATCGTTTTGGCTCCAATGGAGGCTATTGGGTATGTTCGTGCGAAAAAATTCAACAGAAGTTCGGGGCGCGAAACAGTGCATTCGGGTGCCGAAACACCCGTTTTGCATCGATTTTCGTGCAGTAGGTAACCGAATGCTCCAAAACACTCCCAAACATCATTTAGGGCCTAACGGAGTAGATTGGAAGTGTCCGTAGCGAAAAACCCATTTTGAAGTTCGTTGTTACGAGGCAGTGCATCCGGGCACCGAAACGGACCCGTTTCGCTCCGTTTTGCATGCAGAAGGTACCCGAAACGCGCCAAATCACTCCCTAACATCGTTTTGGCTCCAATGGAGGCTATTGGGTATGTTCGTGCGAAAAAATTCAACAGAAGTTCGGGGCGCGAAACAGTGCATTCGGGTGCCGAAACACCCGTTTTGCATCGATTTTCGTGCAGTAGGTAACCGAATGCTCCAAAACACTCCCAAACATCATTTAGGGCCTAACGGAGTAGATTGGAAGTGTCCGTAGCGAAAAACCCATTTTGAAGTTCGTTGTTACGAGGCAGTGTATCCGGGCACCGAAACGGACCCGTTTCGCTCCGTTTTGCATGCAGAAGGTACCGAAACGCGCCAAATCACTCCCTAACATCGTTTTGGCTCCAATGGAGGCTATTGGGTATGTTCGTGCGAAAAAAATTCAACAGAAGTTCGGGGCGCGAAACAGTGCATTCGGGTGCCGAAACACCCGTTTTGCATCGATTTTCGTGCAGTAGGTAACCGAATGCTCCAAAACACACTCCCAAACATCATTTAGGGCCTAACGGAGTAGATTGGAAGTGTCCGTAGCGAAAAACCCATTTTGAAGTTCGTTGTTACGAGGCAGTGTATCCGGGCACCGAAACGGACCCGTTTCGCTCCGTTTTGCATGCAGAAGGTACCGAAACGCGCCAAATCACTCCCTAACATCGTTTTGGCTCCAATGGAGGCTATTGGGTATGTTCGTGCGAAAAAATTCAACAGAAGTTCGGGGCGCGAAACAGTGCATTCGGGTGCCGAAACACCCGTTTTGCATCGATTTTCGTGCAGTAGGTAACCGAATGCTCCAAAACACTCCCAAACATCATTTAGGGCCTAACGGAGTAGATTGGAAGTGTCCGTAGCGAAAAACCCATTTTGAAGTTCCTTGTTACGAGGCAGTGCATCCGGGCACCGAAACGGACCCGTTTCGCTCCGTTTTGCATGCAGAAGGTACCGAAACGCGCCAAATCACTCCCTAACATCGTTTTGGCTCCAATGGAGGCTATTGGGTATGTTCGTGCGAAAAAATTCAACAGAAGTTCGGGGCGCGAAACAGTGCATTCGGGTGCCGAAACACCCGTTTTGCATCGATTTTCGTGCAGTAGGTAACCGAATGCTCCAAAAACACTCCCAAACATCATTTAGGGCCTAACGGAGTAGATTGGAAGTGTCCGTAGCGAAAAACCCATTTTGAAGTTCGTTGTTACGAGGCAGTGTATCCGGGCACCGAAACGGACCCGTTTCGCTCCGTTTTGCATGCAGAAGGTACCGAAACGCGCCAAATCACTCCCTAACATCGTTTTGGCTCAAATGGAGGCTATTGGGTATGTTCGTGCGAAAAAATTCAACAGAAGTTCGGGGCGCGAAACAGTGCATTCGGGTGCCGAAACACCCGTTTTGCATCGATTTTCGTGCAGTAGGTAACCGAATGCTCCAAAACACTCCCAAACATCATTTAGGGCCTAACGGAGTAGATTGGAAGTGTCCGTAGCGAAAAACCCATTTTGAAGTTCGTTGTTACGAGGCAGTGCATCCGGGCACCGAAACGGACCCGTTTCGCTCCGTTTTGCATGCAAAAGGTACCGAAACGCGCCAAATCACTCCCTAACATCGTTTTGGCTCCAATGGAGGCTATTGGGTATGTTCGTGCGAAAAAATTCAACAGAAGTTCGGGGCGCGAAACAGTGCATTCGGGTGCCGAAACACCCGTTTTGCTTCGATTTTCGTGCAGTAGGTAACCGAATGCTCCAAAACACTCCCAAACATCATTTAGGGCCTAACGGAGTAGATTGGAAGTGTCCGTAGCGAAAAACCCATTTTGAAGTTCCTTGTTACGAGGCAGTGCATCCGGGCACCGAAACGGACCCGTTTCGCTCCGTTTTGCTAGCAAAAGGTACCGAAACGCGCCAAATCACTCCCTAACATCGTTTTGGCTCCAATGGAGGCTATTGGGTATGTTCGTGCGAAAAAATTCAACAGAAGTTCGGGGCGCGAAACAGTGCATTCGGGTGCCGAAACACCCGTTTTGCATCGATTTTCGTGCAGTAGGTAACCGAATGCTCCAAAACACTCCCAAACATCATTTAGGGCCTAACGGAGTAGATTGGAAGTGTCCGTAGCGAAAAACCCATTTTGAAGTTCCTTGTTACGAGGCAGTGCATCCGGGCACCGAAACGGACCCGTTTCGCTCCGTTTTGCATGCAGAAGGTACCGAAACGCGCCAAATCACTCCCTAACATCGTTTTGGCTCCAATGGAGGCTATTGGGTATGTTCGTGCGAAAAAATTCAACAGAAGTTCGGGGCGCGAAACAGTGCATTCGGGTGCCGAAACACCCGTTTTGCATCGATTTTCGTGCAGTAGGTAACCGAATGCTCCAAAACACTCCCAAACATCATTTAGGGCCTAACGGAGTAGATTGGAAGTGTCCGTAGCGAAAAACCCATTTTGAAGTTCGTTGTTACGAGGCAGTGTATCCGGGCACCGAAACGGACCCGTTTCGCTCCGTTTTGCATGCAGAAGGTACCGAAACGCGCCAAATCACTCCCTAACATCGTTTTGGCTCCAATGGAGGCTATTGGGTATGTTCGTGCGAAAAAATTCAACAGAAGTTCGGGGCGCGAAACAGTGCATTCGGGTGCCGAAACACCCGTTTTGCATCGATTTTCGTGCAGTAGGTAACCGAATGCTCCAAAACACTCCCAAACATCATTTAGGGCCTAACGGAGTAGATTGGAAGTGTCCGTAGCGAAAAACCCATTTTGAAGTTCGTTGTTACGAGGCAGTGTATCCGGGCACCGAAACGGACCCGTTTCGCTCCGTTTTGCATGCAGAAGGTACCGAAACGCGCCAAATCACTCCCTAACATCGTTTTGGCTCCAATGGAGGCTATTGGGTATGTTCGTGCGAAAAAATTCAACAGAAGTTCGGGGCGCGAAACAGTGCATTCGGGTGCCGAAACACCCGTTTTGCTTCGATTTTCGTGCAGTAGGTAACCGAATGCTCCAAAACACTCCCAAACATCATTTAGGGCCTAACGGAGTAGATTGGAAGTGTCCGTAGCGAAAAACCCATTTTGAAGTTCGTTGTTACGAGGCAGTGCATCCGGGCACCGAAACGGACCCGTTTCGCTCCGTTTTGCATGCAGAAGGTACCGAAACGCGCCAAATCACTCCCTAACATCGTTTTGGCTCCAATGGAGGCTATTGGGTATGTTCGTGCGAAAAAATTCAACAGAAGTTCGGGGCGCGAAACAGTGCATTCGGGTGCCGAAACACCCGTTTTGCTTCGATTTTCGTGCAGTAGGTAACCGAATGCTCCAAAACACTCCCAAACATCATTTAGGGCCTAACGGAGTAGATTGGAAGTGTCCGTAGCGAAAAACCCATTTTGAAGTTCGTTGTTACGAGGCAGTGTATCCGGGCACCGAAACGGACCCGTTTCGCTCCGTTTTGCATGCAGAAGGTACCGAAACGCGCCAAATCACTCCCTAACATCGTTTTGGGTCCAATGGAGGCTATTGGGTATGTTCGTGCGAAAAATTCAACAGAAGTTCGGGGCGCGAAACAGTGCATTCGGGTGCCGAAACACCCGTTTTGCTTCGATTTTCGTGCAGTAGGTAACCGAATGCTCCAAAACACTCCAAACATCATTTAGGGCCTAACCGGAGTAGATTGGAAGTGTCCGTAGCGAAAAACCCATTTTGAAGTTCGTTGTTACGAGGCAGTGCATCCGGCACCGAAACGGACCCGTTTCGCTCCGTTTTGCATGCAGAAGGTACCGAAACGCGCCAAATCACTCCCTAACATCGTTTTGGCTCCAATGGAGGCTATTGGGGTATGTTCGTGCGAAAAAATTCAACAGAAGTTCGGGGCGCGAAACAGTGCATTCGGGTGCCGAAACACCCGTTTTGCATCGATTTTCGTGCAGTAGGTAACCGAATGCTCCAAAACACTCCCAAACATCATTTAGGGCCTAACGGAGTAGATTGGAAGTGTCCGTAGCGAAAAACCCATTTTGAAGTTCCTTGTTACGAGGCAGTGCATCCGGGCACCGAAACGGACCCGTTTCGCTCCGTTTTGCATGCAGAAGGTACCGAAACGCGCCAAATCACTCCCTAACATCGTTTTGGCTCCAATGGAGGCTATTGGGTATGTTCGTGCGAAAAAATTCAACAGAAGTTCGGGGCGCGAAACAGTGCATTCGGGTGCCGAAACACCCGTTTTGCTTCGATTTTCGTGCAGTAGGTAACCGAATGCTCCAAAACACTCCCAAACATCATTTAGGGCCTAACGGAGTAGATTGGAAGTGTCCGTAGCGAAAAACCCATTTTGAAGTTCCTTGTTACGAGGCAGTGCATCCGGGCACCGAAACGGACCCGTTTCGCTCCGTTTTGCATGCAGAAGGTACCGAAACGCGCCAAATCACTCCCACACATCGTTTTGGCTCCAATGGAGGCTATTGGGTATGTTCGTGCGAAAAAATTCAACAGAAGTTCGGGGCGCGAAAACAGTGCATTCGGGTGCCGAAACACCCGTTTTGCTTCGATTTTCGTGCAGTAGGTAACCGAATGCTCCAAAACACTCCCAAACATCATTTAGGGCCTAACGGAGTAGATTGGAAGTGTCCGTAGCGAAAAACCCATTTGAAGTTCGTTGTTACGAGGCAGTGCATCCGGGCACCGAAACGGACCCGTTTCGCTCCGTTTTGCATGCAGAAGGTACCGAAACGCGCCAAATCACTCCCTAACATCGTTTTGGCTCCAATGGAGGCTATTGGGTATGTTCGTGCGAAAAAATTCAACAGAAGTTCGGGGCGCGAAACAGTGCATTCGGGTGCCGAAACACCCGTTTTGCATCGATTTTCGTGCAGTAGGTAACCGAATGCTCCAAAACACTCCCAACATCATTTAGGGCCTAACGGAGTAGATTGGAAGTGTCCGTAGCGAAAAACCCATTTTGAAGTTCGTTGTTACGAGGCAGTGTATCCGGGCACCGAAACGGACCCGTTTCGCTCCGTTTTGCATGCAGAAGGTACCGAAACGCGCCAAATCACTCCCTAACATCGTTTTGGCTCCAATGGAGGCTATTGGGTATGTTCGTGCGAAAAAATTCAACAGAAGTTCGGGGCGCGAAACAGTGCATTCGGGTGCCGAAACACCCGTTTTGCATCGATTTTCGTGCAGTAGGTAACCGAATGCTCCAAAACACTCCCAAACATCATTTAGGCCTAACGGAGTAGATTGGAAGTGTCCGTAGCGAAAAACCATTTTGAAGTTCGTTGTTACGAGGCAGTGCATCCGGGCACCGAAACGGACCCGTTTCGCTCCGTTTTGCATGCAGAAGGTACCGAAACGCGCCAAATCACTCCCTAACATCGTTTTGGCTCCAATGGAGGCTATTGGGTATGTTCGTGCGAAAAAATTCAACAGAAGTTCGGGGCGCGAAAAACAGTGCATTCGGGTGCCGAAAACACCCGTTTTGCATCGATTTTCGTGCAGTAGGTAACCGAATGCTCCAAAACACTCCCAAACATCATTTAGGGCCTAACGGAGTAGATTGGAAGTGTCCGTAGCGAAAAACCCATTTTTGAAGTTCGTTGTTACGAGGCAGTGTATCCGGGCACCGAAACGGACCCGTTTCGCTCCGTTTTGCATGCAGAAGGTACCGAAACGCGCCAAATCACTCCCTAACATCGTTTTGGGTCCAATGGAGGCTATTGGGTATGTTCGTGCGAAAAAATTCAACAGAAGTTCGGGGCGCGAAACAGTGCATTCGGGTGCCGAAACACCCGTTTTGCATCGATTTTCGTGCAGTAGGTAACCGAATGCTCCAAAACACTCCCAAACATCATTTAGGGCCTAACGGAGTAGATTGGAAGTGTCCGTAGCGAAAAACCCATTTTTGAAGTTCGTTGTTACGAGGCAGTGCATCCGGGCACCGAAACGGACCCGTTTCGCTCCGTTTTGCATGCAGAAGGTACCGAAACGCGCCAAATCACTCCCTACATCGTTTTGGGTCCAATGGAGGCTATTGGGTATGTTCGTGCGAAAAAATTCAACAGAAGTTCGGGGCGCGAAAACAGTGCATTCGGGTGCCGAAACACCCGTTTTGCATCGATTTTCGTGCAGTAGGTAACCGAATGCTCCAAAACACTCCCAAACATCATTTAGGGCCTAACGGAGTAGATTGGAAGTGTCCGTAGCGAAAAACCCATTTTGAAGTTCGTTGTTACGAGGCAGTGCATCCGGGCACCGAAACGGACCCCGTTTCGCTCCGTTTTGCATGCAGAAGGTACCGAAACGCGCCAAATCACTCCCTAACATCGTTTTGGGTCCAATGGAGGCTATTGGGTATGTTCGTGCGAAAAAATTCAACAGAAGTTCGGGGCGCGAAACAGTGCATTCGGGTGCCGAAACACCCGTTTTGCTTCGATTTTCGTGCAGTAGGTAACCGAATGCTCCAAAACACTCCCAAACATCATTTAGGGCCTAACGGAGTAGATTGGAAGTGTCCGTAGCGAAAAACCCATTTTGAAGTTCGTTGTTACGAGGCAGTGCATCCGGGCACCGAAACGGACCCGTTTCGCTCCGTTTTGCATGCAGAAAGGTACCGAAACGCGCCAAATCACTCCCTAACATCGTTTTGGGTCCAATGGAGGCTATTGGGTATGTTCGTGCGAAAAAATTCAACAGAAGTTCGGGGCGCGAAAACAGTGCATTCGGGTGCCGAAACACCCGTTTTGCTCATCGATTTTCGTGCAGTAGGTAACCGAATGCTCCAAAACACACTCCCAAACATCATTTAGGGCCTAACGGAGTAGATTGGAAGTGTCCGTAGCGAAAAACCATTTTGAAGTTCGTTGTTACGAGGCAGTGTATCCGGGCACCGAAACGGACCCGTTTTCGCTCCGTTTTGCATGTAGAAGGTACCGAAACGCGCCAAATCACTCCCTAACATCGTTTTGGTCCCAATGGAGGCTATTGGGTATGTTCGTGCGAAAAAATTCAACAGAAGTTCGGGGCGCGAAACAGTGCATTCGGGTGCCGAAACACCCGTTTTGCATCGATTTTCGTGCAGTAGGTAACCGAATGCTCCAAAACACTCCCAAACATCATTTAGGGCCTAACGGAGTAGATTGGAAGTGTCCGTAGCGAAAAACCCATTTTGAAGTTTCGTTGTTACGAGGCAGTGCATCCGGGCACCGAAACGGACCCGTTTCGCTCCGTTTTGCATGCAGAAGGTACCGAAACGCGCCAAAATCACTCCCTAACATCGTTTTGGGTCCAATGGAGCTATTGGGTATGTTCGTGCGAAAAAATTCAACAGAAGTTCGGGGCGCGAAACAGTGCATTCGGGTGCCGAAAACACCCGTTTTGCTTCGATTTTCGTGCAGTAGGTAACCGAATGCTCCAAAACACTCCCAAACATCATTTAGGGCCTAACGAGTAGATTGGAAGTGTCCGTAGCGAAAAACCCATTTTGAAGTTCGTTGTTACGAGGCAGTGCATCCGGGCACCGAAACGGACCCGTTTCGCTCCGTTTTGCATGCAGAAGGTACCCGAAACGCGCCCAAATCACTCCCTACACATCGTTTTGGGTCCAATGGAGGCTATTGGGTATGTTCGTGCGAAAAAATTCAACAGAAGTTCGGGGGCGCGAAACAGTGCATTCGGGTGCCGAAACACCCGTTTTGCTTCGATTTTCGTGCAGTAGGTAACCGAATGCTCCAAAACACTCCCAAACATCATTTAGGGCCTAACGGAGTAGATTGGAAGTGTCCGTAGCGAAAAACCCATTTTGAAGTTCGTTGATACGAGGCAGTGTATCCGGGCACCGAAACGGACCCGTTTCGCTCCGTTTTGCATGCAGAAGGTACCGAAACGCGCCAAATCACTCCCTAACATCGTTTTGGCTCCAATGGAGGCTATTGGGTATGTTCGTGCGAAAAAATTCAACAGAAGTTCGGCGCGCGAAACAGTGCATTCGGGTGCCGAAACACCCGTTTTGCATCGATTTTCGTGCAGTAGGTAACCGAATGCTCCAAAACACTCCCAAACATCATTTAGGGCCTAACGGAGTAGATTGGAAGTGTCCGTAGCGAAACCCATTTTGAAGTTCGTTGTTACGAGGCAGTGTATCCGGGCACCGAAACGGACCCGTTTCGCTCCGTTTTGGTGCAAAAGTACCGAAACGCGCCAAATCACTCACCTAACATCGTTTTGGGTCCAATGGAGGCTATTGGGTATGTTCGTGCGAAAAATTTCAAGAAGTTCGGGCGCGAAACAGTGCATTCGGGTGCCGAAAACACCCGTTTTGCTTCGATTTGCGTGCAGTAGGTAACCCGAATGCTCCAAAACACTCATCATTTATTAGCCTAACGGAAGTAGATGGAAGTGTCCGTCGCAAAAACCCTTTTTGAAGTTCGTTGTTACGAGGCAGTGATTCCGGGCACCAAAACGGACCGTTTCGCTCTTGTTTGCATGCAGAAGGTACCGAAAACGCGCCAAATCACTCCCTAACATCGTTTTGGGTCCAATGGAGGCTATTGGGTATGTTCGTGCGAAAAAATTCAACAGTAGTGTGGGGCGCGAAACAGTGCATTCGGGTGCCGAAACACCGTTTTGCTTCGATTTTCATGCAGTAGGAAACCGAATGCTCCAAACACTCCCAACATATTTAGGCCTAACCGACGTAGATTGAAGTGTCGTAGTGAAACCCATTTTGAAGTTCAGTTGTTACGAGGCAGTGCATCGATGCACCGAAACGGACCCGTTTCGCTCCGTATTTGCATGCAGAAGGTACCGAAACGCGCCAAATCCCTCCCTAACATCGTTTGGGTCCAATGGAGGCTATTGGTATGTTCCAGTGCGAAAAAAATTCAACACAAGTTCGGGGCGCGAAACAGTGCATTCGCGGGTGCCGAAACACCCGATTTGGCTTCGATTTTCGTGCCAGTTAGGTAACGAGATCTCCAAAACAACTCACCAAACATCATTTTAGGGCCTAACGGAGTAGATTGGAAGTGTCCGCAGTGGGCGGAAAAACCCATATTGAAGAATCGTTGACGAGGCAAGGTAATCCGGGCAATCGAAACGGGAACCCGTTCGCTCCGTTTTTGCATGCCTGAAGGTAGCCGAAACGCTGCCAAAATCACTCGCCTAACATCCGTTTTGGCTCCCAAGGGAGGGCTATCAGGGCATGTCGTTGCGAAAACGTCAACAGAAGGTACGGGGCGCGAAACAGCTGCAGCTTCGGGAATGCCGAAACAACCCGTTTTGCATCGATTTCTTTGCAGCTAGGGGTCAACCGAGATGCTCCACAAACACTCCCCAAAACATCAATTTTAGGGCCTAACGGAGTAGACTTGGAAGTGTCTCGTAGCGGAAAAACCCATTTTGAATGTCCTTGTTCCTACGACGGCAGTGCATCCGGGCACCGAAACGGATCCGTTTCGCTCCGTTTCATGCAGAAGGTACCGAAACGCGGCCAAATCACTCCCTAACATCGTATTTGGGCTCCCAATGGAGGCCTGGGCATGTTCGGTGTGAAAAAATGCAAGCACAGTTCGGGCGCGAAACAGATGCATCCGGGTGCCGAAACTACCCGTTTTGCTTCGGACATTTACGTTGCAGTAGGTAACCGAATGCTCCAAAACCTCCCAAACATATTTAGGCGCTAACGGAGTAGATTGGAAGTGTCCGTAGGCGAAAAGCCCATTTTGAAGTTCTTGTTACGAGGCAGTGCACCGGCACCGAAACGGACCCGTTTCGCTCCGTTTTGATGCAGGAAGGTACCGAAACGCGCCAATCACTCCCTAACATCGTTTTGGCGTCCAATGGAGGCTATTGGGTCATGTTCGTGCGAAAAAATTCAACAGAAGTTCGGGGCGCGAAACAGTGCATTCGGGTGCCGAAACACCCGTTATTGCTTCGATTTTCGTGCAGTCAGGTAACCGAATGCTTCAAACACTCCCAAACATCATTTAGGGCCTAACGGAGTAGATTGGAAGTTGTCCGTAGCGAAAAACCAATTTTGAAGTTCGTTGTTACGAGGCAGTGCATCTGGGGCACCGTAAACGGACCCGTTTCGCTCCGTTTTGCATGCACGAAGGTACCGAAACGCGCCAAATCACTCCCTAAACTCGTTTTGGCTCCAATGGAGGCTATTGGGTATGTTCGTGCCGAAAAAATTCAACAGTAAGTTCGGGGCGGCGAAACAGTGCATTCGGGTGCCGAAAACACCCGTTTTGCTCGCTTTTCGTGCAGTAAGGTAACAAATGCTCAAAACACTCCCAAACACTCATTTAGGGCCTAACGGAGTAGATTGGAAGTGTCCGTAGCGAAAAAACCCATTTTGAAGTTCCTTGCTACGAGGCGTGCAATCCGGGCACCGAACGGAACCCGTTTCGCTCCGTTTTGCATGCAGAAGGTACCGAAACGCGCCAAATTACTCCCTAACATCGTTTGGCTCCAATGGAGGCTATTGGGTATGTTCGTGCGAAAAATCAACAGAAGTTCGGGGCGCGAAACAGTGCATTCGGGTGCCGAAACACCCGTTTTGCTTCGATTTTCGTGCAGTAGGTAACCGAAATGCTCCAAAACACTCCCAAACATCATTTAGGGCCTAACCGAGTAGATTGGAAGTGTCCGTAGCGAAACCCATTTTGAAGTTTCCTTGTTACGAGGCAGTGCATCCCGGGCACCGAAACGGACCCGTTTCGCTCCGTTTTGCATGCACGAGGTTACCGATACGCGCCAAATCACTCACCCAACATCGTTTTTGGCTCCAATGGAGGCTATTGGGTATGTTCGTGGCGAAAGAATTCAACAGAAGTTCGGGGCGCGAAACAGTGCATTGGGTGCCGAAAAACCCGTTTTGCATCGATTTTCGTGCAGTAGGAACCGAATGCGTCCAAACACTCCAAATATCATTTAGGCTAACGGAGTGATTGGAAGCTCCGTAGTGAAAAAAACCCATTTTGAAAGAAACTCGTTGTTACGGGCACTAACCGGGTACCGAAACGGCCCGTCTCGCTCCGTTTTGAATGCGAAGCGAAACGCGCCAAATCATTCTGAACATCGTTTGTGTAATAGGGCTAGTGGGGTATGTCCGTGCGAAAAAATTCACACGAAGTTCCGCGCGAAACAGTGATTCGGGTGCCGAAACACCCGTTTTGCTTCGCGTTTCGTGCAGTAGGTGACCGAATGCTCCAAAACACTCCCAAAACATCATTTAGGGCCTCAACGGAGTAGATTGGAAGTGTCCGTAGCGAAAAAACCCATTTTGAAGTTCGTTGTTACGAGGCAGTGCATCGGGCACCGAAACGGACCCGTTTCGCTCCGTTTTGCATGCAAGGTACCGAAACGCGCCAAATCACTCGCTCTAAACATCATTTGGGTCCAACGGATGCTATTGGGCATGTCGGTGCGAAAAAATTTCACGAAGTTTCGGGGCACGGAAACAGTGCATTCGGTTGCCGAAAACAACCCCGTTTTGCTTCGATTTCGTGCTGTAGCTAACGAATTGCACCAAAGCACTTCCAGAAGATTCATTTAGGGCCAACGGAGTATATTGGAAGTGCCCGTGTGCGAAAAACCATGGTTTGAAGTTGGTGTTACGGAGGCTGTGCATCGCGGGCACAAAAAGGGGCCCGTTTCGTCCGTTTGCATGCCAGAGTACCGATAACGCGGTTCAAATCATCCCTAACATCGTTTTGGTCCAATGGAGGCTATTGGGCATGTTCGTAGCGAAAAAAATACAACAGAACTTTCGGGGACGCGAAACAGTGCATTCGGGTGCACGGAAACACCCGTTTGCTCGATTTATCGGCGGTAGGTAACCGAATGCACCAAGACACCTCACAAGAATCATTTAGGGCCTAACGGAGTAGATTGGAAGTGTCCGTGGCGAAAAACCAATTTTGAAGTTGGTTGTTCGAGGCAGTGCATGCCGGGCACCGAAACGGGCCCCGTTTTAGCTCATTTTTGCAGCAGAAGGTACCGAAACGCCGCCAAATCACGTCCCTAACATCGTTTTGGGTCCAATGGAGGCTATCTGGGCATGTTCGTGCGAAAAAAGTTCAACAGAAGTTCGGGGCGCGAAACAGTGCATCCGGGTGCCGAACACCCGTTTTGCTTCGATTTTCGTGCAGTAGGTAACCGAACATCGCTCCCAAAACCACTCCCAAACATCAATTCAGGGCCTAACCGGAGTAGAATTGGAAAGTGTGCGTAGCGAAAACCCATTTGAATGTTCGTTGTACGTAGGCAGTGTATCCGGGGCACCCGAAACGGACCCGTTTGGCTCCGTTTTGCCATGCCAGAAGGTACCGAAACGTGCCAAATCACTCCTAACTTCGTTTTGGGTTCCAATGGAGGCTTATTGGGTATGTTCAGTGCGAAAAAATTCAACAGAAAGTTCGTTGGGCGCGAAACAGTGGCATTCCGGGTGCCCGAAACACACCGTTTTGCTTCGATTTTCGTGCACGTAGGGAACCGACATGCTCCAAAACACTCCCAATCATCATTTAGGGCCTAACCGTTGTATGATTGGAGTGTGCCGGTAGCGAAAAACCCATTTTGAAGTTCCTTGTTACGAGGCAGTGCATTCCCGGGCACCGAAACGGACCCGTTCTCGCTCCGTTTTGCAAGCCAGAAGGTACCGAAACGTGCCAATCACTCCCTAACATCGTTTTGGGTCCAATGGAGGCTACTTGGGTTATGTTCCGTCGCGAAAATATTCAACAGAAGGTTCAGGGAGCGAAACAGTACTTCGGGGCCGAAACACCCGTTTTGCTTCGATTTTTCGTGGGCAGTAGGTAACCCGAACTGCTCCAAAACACCTCCCAAGATCAATTTAAGGGCCTAACGGAGTAGATTGGGAAAGTGGTGCGTAGGGAAAACCCCATTTTGATAGTTCGTTGTTACGAGGCAGTGTATCCTGGGCACCGAAACGGACCCGTTTCGCTCCGGTTTTGGACTGCAGAAGGTACCGAAACGCGCCAAATCACTCCCTAACATCGTTTTGGGTCCAATGGAGGCTATTGGGTATGTTCGTGGCGAAAAAATTCAACAGAAGTTCGGGGCGCGAACAGTGCATTCGGGTGCCGAAACACCCGTTTTGCTTCGATTTTCGTGCAGTAGGGTAACCGAATGCTCAAAACACTCCCAAACATCATTTAGTGCCTAATGGAGTAGATGGAAAGTGTCCGTAGTTGAAAAACCCCCTTTGATGTTCCTTGTTACGATGGCAGTGCATCCGGGCACCGAAAACGGACCGTTTCGCTCCGTTTTCGTATGCAGAAGGTACCGAACGCGCAAATCACTTCCCTTAACATCGTTTTTGGGTCCCATTGAGGCTATTGGGTATGTTCGTGTGAAAAAATTCAACAGAAGTCGGAGCGCTGGTGAACAGTGCTCGGGTGCGAAACAGACCCGTTTTGCTTCGATTTTTCGGTGCAGTAGGTAACCGAATGTTCCCAATGACACTCCCCAAAACATCATTTAGGGCCTAACGGAGTAGATTGGAAGTGTCCGTAGGCGAAAAAACCATTTTGAAGTTCGGTTGTTACGAGCAGTGATCGGGCACCGAAACGGGATCCGTTTCCGCTCCCGTTTGCCATGCGAGATCGGAAACGCGCCAAATCACTCACCTAACATCGTTTTGGGTCCAATAGGAGGCTATTGGGTATGTTGGTGCGCAAAAATTCAACAGAAGTTCGGGGCGCGAAAACAGTGCATTCGGGTGCCGAAACACCCGTTTTGCTTCGATTTTCGTGCAGTAGGGTATAATGCTCCAAAACACTCCCAAACATCATTTAGGGCCTAACGGAGTAGATTGGAAGTGTCCGTAGCGAAAAACCCATTTGAAGTTCGTTGTTACGAGGCAGTGCATCCGGGCACCGAAACGGACCCGTTTCGCTCCGTTTTGCATGCAGAAGGTACCGAAACGCGCCAAATCACTCCCTAACATCGTTTTGGCTCCAATGGAGGCTATTGGGTATGTTCGTGCGAAAAAATTCAACAGAAGTTCGGGGCGCGAAACAGTGCATTCGGGTGCCGAAACACCCGTTTTGCTTCGATTTTCGTGCAGTAGGTAACCGAATGCTCCAAAACACTCCCAAACATCATTTAGGCCTAACGGAGTAGATTGGAAGTGTCCGTAGCGAAAAACCCATTTTGAAGTTCGTTGTTACGAGGCAGTGCATCCGGGCACCGAAACGGACCCGTTTCGCTCCGTTTTGCATGCAGAAGGTACCGAAACGCGCCAAATCACTCCCTAACATCGTTTTGGGTCCAATGGAGGCTATTGGGTATGTTCGTGCGAAAAAATTCAACAGAAGTTCGGGGCGCGAAACAGTGCATTCGGGTGCCGAAACACCCGTTTTGCATCGATTTTCGTGCAGTAGGTAACCGAATGCTCCAAAACACTCCCAAACATCATTTAGGGCTAACGGAGTAGATTGGAAGTGTCCGTAGCGAAAAACCCATTTTGAAGTTCGTTGTTACGAGGCAGTGCATCCGGGCACCGAAACGGACCCGTTTCGCTCCGTTTTGCATGCAGAAGGTACCGAAACGCGCCAAATCACTCCCTAACATCGTTTTGGGTCAATGGAGGCTATTGGGTATGTTCGTGCGAAAAAATTCAACAGAAGTTCGGGGCGCGAAACAGTGCATTCGGGTGCCGAAACACCCGTTTTGCTTCGATTTTCGTGCAGTAGGTAACCGAATGCTCCAAACACTCCCACAACATCATTTAGGGCCTAACGGAGTAGATTGGAAGTGTCCGTAGCGAAAAACCCATTTTGAAGTTCGTTGTTACGAGGCAGTGCATCCGGGCACCGAAACGGACCGTTTCGCTCCGACCAAACATCATT
>JACEFO010001200.1:0-29939 GCA_015342445.1 Digitaria exilis
AAGTTGCAGTCTGCAGATGGAGAGAATAGTGAGGATGGTGCAACCACACCAATGAAGTATTCAAAGAGAACAAAATGAATGGTAATCAGGCTGAAGAGGACAAGGATGGAACATCGACCCAAAGAAGCAAAGGGTCCAGTGGACCGGTCAGCTACACCACAAGTTTCTGGAAGCCGTCAATACGATTGGCATGGACAGTAAGAATACACTTTTCATTTCCTTCCATTAGCGTGAAGCTTAACTATTTTGTTAATGTATTTATAGTATTAAATAATTTGTTTTTGTGAATGCAGAGGCTGTTCCAATGAACATACTAAAAGAGATGAACGTGGATGGCCTCACTAGAGACTGCGTCGCTAGTCATCCTGCAGGTTTTGTTTCTGTTCTTTATTTCTTGACTCCTATGTTTGAGTTCCTATACACTTATGTTATTATTATATAATTGGATCTATCCAACTGCCATATCAAACTCAATATTTCATTTACATATCTAGAATTCATGTGTGTGACACTTCTCAAGGACTATATGTGTGTGACACTTTTTGTGGAACTTGTGTGTGTGACACATACAAAAGTTGCCACACACAACGTTCTAATGGCATACGCACACTATTGAGTTTTAGATGGCACGTGAGCAAAACTAGAAACCCTCTGGCACTCCCACATGCATTTTGGCAAATTAATGAAACAATAAAGCACTTTCAATTTATTGGGTCCTTATCAATATTGTTTCCTTAACAATATACTTGTTTTTCTTGTGATTTCAGAAGTACCGAATCTACCTAAGGAAGCTGAATGATGGCATGAGTATACCAGAGAGTTTCCCAGCATCAAAAGGAACTTGGTAGATTTGAGCCACCCCCTCCCATAGTTGGTGCTTCAAGCTCAAGCGATCCTTTTGCAAGGATGAACTCTCCATCTGCACTTGGAATGCATAGTGTGCTTGCCCATCAGTCAGCTCAGCACATGAGCACCCAGGAAAACTGGGAATTCCTCTGCAGCAAGACACACAACCGGATGCCCACGGTGTCAATCTTCCCAAAGATGTTGTGTATGGAAACTCCTTCACACCTATATTGAGTGGTGGGCTGTCAAGTGCAAGCCAATGCTTCCCTTCTACAGGCTCTTGTGCTACTTCTGGCAGTTCATGGGCAAGCATCTCAAATGACAGTTTACAATTGGGCACAAGCATGCGCATTCCTTCGTCTAGTCGCACCTCCTATGAAAGCCTATTGCGTGGCAAGATGGTGGATGCAAGCAGAGGCATTCCTTTCGATGTTGATAACTTCTTTGAAGAGGTTATGCCAGCTCATCCTAGTCATGTACCGTTGCAGTCACGTGAGTTGGTGATCCAGCCTTCGGTTGATCAGATTCAGTCATCTTCTGCTGGCCTATCCAACCAATTGGCTCCTTCCAATCATTTACCATTGCAGCCTCCTGAGTTGGTGCACCAGCCTTCAATTCAGTTTCAGTCATCTCCTATTGGCCAATTCAATCAAGTTGCAAGTGAGTCTCACCATCTTGCCGGAAATAGCAATTCCAGCAGCTCTAGGAGAATTGGTGTGCCATCGAGATACTCTGATATTGGTCATATTGCTGGAATGTCCATTAGTCCAACACAAAGAAACAAAATCATTATGAATCAGGCATCAAGACCTGTAAGATCTTCTGGCCAGGTTTCTACTTTTGGGAAAGATTATCATAACCAAATGTCAGGATTCATGGGGAAAACCACACAATGGTAGGTTTCAGTGAGCAGACAACAATCAACTCTGGAAGCAGCACAAGCTATTCAGTGAATGCCAATTGGTACATTGCCTAACTTTCTGATAGACAATTCTGTCATGCCGAACCATATGCCAAATGGTGGGGGTGTAATTGGAATTCTCCCTGAAGATGGTACTGTGAGTCAGCAATTTACTGGTGTTGGAGATCAAGTGAATAACAGCAATGAGCTCCCTAGGAGAACAAGCGCAACACAGGACGGAGGGATTAATGAATTGGATGGCTTTCTTTCTCAATGGATTTTTCTTTGAAGAAAGCCCCATAACTTTGCTGAGTGGGTTAATCAAGTAAGATCTTTAGATTCCTTTCTGGTTCTTTTCCTTCTGCTTGTTTCACAATAGGCTTTATATGTGCAATTGGGGACTGCTTAAGTGAGACTTATCTAACTCAACTTCTTGTCTCACAGGATTTTCTCAGCGATGGTGAAGCTTTCTTTATAGGGATTTGGTGTTTGCCCCGTGACATAAAATTCTATGTAATGTAGATGTTTTCTGCATCTATGAACCAGCTGCTGACAAATCTAGGGATCTTGCACGTAGTGTGTGCAAAACTGTGCTATTATGTCTGTAGTAGGCTATCGAACTAGGGGCAAGCTGCAGGCCATAAGTGGAATCCCATTTTCAGCTATTGTAATCATGCAGATTCTGGTTTTGTATGAGCTATAGCTTTTAACTTGTGGTGGGTATATCACACCAGCAAACCTGGTCTGTATCATTTCTAGCTCGAATTTATGTGGCTATTTTCTTTGCACGCAGAATCTCCTAGTCCGTCTTAGAAGTCTTTTCTTATATGGGATCCAAAACGAAGTTATGTTAGATAAATCCAGTTTTCTTGTATGTATTGGATAGTCTCTTGGCATGATTTCATCATATTTGAAAGATGTAGTTTATCAATTTTTCTTTTCTCCCATTATTAATGCTGCCCGTTTCTTTAAAAATTTGATAGTGATGGTTTATTTCCAAGAAACAAATAAGCATTAATAAGGTGTCATTGTTCACTTTTATCTTAGAATAGAAACCAAGCAGAAGCAATACAGCTTCCTAAATAGGAACCGATCATGAAGGAAGCATTTATTCATGACTCATGTAACACCATTTGAGTTTAACAGAAGCTGATGCTCAGTGACGTAACTTATTGACTTTTTAGAATATGTTAGCTTGCCCTGTTGAACATCCTGTGCACGAAAACAAATTTTCCTTTTTCTTCTATTATTTTTCATGGATCAAATATTTGTTTTACTTGACTGCAATAGCAATAGAACATTCTCAGTGCTATACTTCTACCGCGTCCTGATGATACGGATCTATCCATCCCTGTATGATCTCAATTTCTTGTCTCCTTTGTTCTATAACCCAATCAGGATCACCCTTCACTGCTGATCTGAAGTCCAAATGATGAGCCCCTGTTCACCATGAACAGATTAGCGAGTTGGAAAAGATACTGTTACAGTCTTACAATTATTTTCTGCACTTTATCGTTTACCTTTCTCTGTGACAAGGGCAATGATGCTGGATGATATGTTCTTTAGCACCCTGGTTGAAACACAGATGTTATATGAAATATTCAAACTATCACGAGTAATGGTCAGCCAGCTAAGAGCTAATTTTGTTTTAAAAAAAGCTAAGAGCTAATAGATTGTCAGATGGACCCACCTACCTCGGCTATCTCGCATTCCATTGGAGAAGATAATATTGCTCCCAAATCTCTTGAGAACCTTATCAATTTTCTGCAGCAAAGAGTGCAATGCACAACCAGATGAAGCGCTTGGTGTAAACCATCCATTGTTTGCACTGAGGGTTCATATGTGCACACTGAAACTCTGAAGCAACACTTACATATCCACCCATATTCAGTGGCGATCCAATGCGGCCTCGGACGAACTCCCCAGCTCTGAAGACATTCATCAGACGTCTCGTCATAACTGAAGCTGGATGGTGGGAACATGCTTTCGTTGGAGACTGTCATTGGCATGATCATCTCAGTGCAAGCCTACATAGAAGTATTTCAGAAATCTGTGATTATCTTTAACATGATGGCGAATTATCTTGCAGGGTTTTACCTGCCATTGCCAGCCACCAAGGCCATGGGGGTCATCTTCGTCCTCTATCGGATTGCAAGTCAGATCTCCTGTGTAGTTGTAGTACAAGTTCCCTGCTGCAAACACTTTTTCCATAATGTCTAATGTTCACAGGGAACCGTCGATGATCTTGCACATCTGCAAAAGTTTTAGTGGCAAATAACATGATCAGTCTTTCATGTTCAGAAGAACTAAAGAGCAGTTCTTTCCGTTCAGATTGGAGATCCTGAGACACTTCCTGCCGTGATTATTTTGGTTGAAAATGATAGAATTGGTATTAGAACGTGGGTAAAAACGGATGACCTCCTTGACAGGGTAAGCAGGTAGATTCTCCAGGAAATTGGCCGGGGTCGAGTAGTCCACCATGGCAGTGTAGGTGAATGCTGTCCACAGTCAATTTCGTATCGAATATGCATACTTAACAGTTCTGAAATTTGAGTGATGAAAAAAATTGAACGTTAATATACTAAATGAGGTCTTTTACGGTGCCTTATACTGGCGTATACTAGTGTTCAGAAAGAACTAGTATAGAAACATCTTACGGTCAGAATTAATTGCATACTACTAAAAGCTTCACTAATAGTATGTGTAGTATACATGAGTAGTATAGGTAGTATAAGGATATTATGGGAAAAAGGAGAAAAATGATGTCACAATAATATATTTTTTGAAACTAAAAATCCACCCATTTACGAAAGGTAATTAATACATATATAATTATTACTAAATTACCCTTAAAAATAGATGGTTTGATCTCATCTATACTCCATACTATTGTATAGTAATATAAGGTGCCGTAAAAAAAGCTCTAATAAATATGAAGAATTTTGCAATAGTTGAAATAAATGGGGATCATCCGTCAGGATGAAATCAACTGTTGAGAGCCTGAGGCTAGGATTGGACTATGAGCTCAAAACTCGCGAGTTGACTCGCCTCGTTTATAACTCAGTTCGCTTGGCTCGGCTCAGTTAAAAATTTAATTGAGACAAGCAAAAAAATTTTTTGCTTGTTTTTCTTAACGAGCTAGGTTGAGCCAGCCCACGAGCTAAACAGCTAGAAAGAAAAATATGGAGATTAAAGTGCAACAGTTGTCTTTTTTCTAATACATACGAAGCTATTGCACATATATTTCTATTGTTGATCAATTATGGCTAAGCAAGCTACACAGACAATGAATTTTTAATATTTGAAATATTTCTATTTGTTTATATATGGCTCGCGAGCCTAACGAGCTAGCTAATGCACTTAACAAGGCAGACTTTTATATGCTAAAGTAACAAAATCAAATTGACATCTGGCTTGCGAGCTTAACAGCTAGAAAGCAAAATATGGAGATTAAAGTGCAATAGTTGTCTTTTTTCTAATACATACGAAGCTATTGCACATATATTTCTATTGTTGATCAATTATGGCTAAGCAAGCTACACAGACAATGAATTTTTAATATTTGAAATATTTCTATTTGTTTATATATGGCTCGTGAGCCTAACGAGCTAGCTAATGCACTTAACAAGGCAGACTTTTTATATGCTAAAGTAACAAAATCAAATTGACATCTGGCTTGCGAGCTTAATGAAACAAGCCAGATTATTTGATTGTTTTGCTAATGAGCCGAGCTAGCTCGGCGTCCAGCTGCAACATAAGAGATATCTAGAAAAAGAAATCAATCGGTACCAAAATAGGTGGGATCTATAACAAAATAGGAAAAGTACCTTTTCGGTACCTCCTAATACCTTACCAAAATAGAAAAGGTACCTCTATGTATCTTTTGGTACTTTTTCAACCACCGTAAAGCACCTCAATAAATATATGTCATTAGTGCTTCGCAAAGAAGATACATCAATATTGCTCATCACTCATCAGTTGAGCATCCTTGTCAAGTTGAGTTGTGCATTCCTCTCGTATTATTTATCTAATACTTTCTTGGTTTCAAATTATAATTTGTTTGACTTTTTTACCCCCAAGGTTGACTGCTTGTGTTATTAGAAAAAATTATAGGAACATAGTCAAATTGAAGTCATTCTTGAAGAAATTTTATTAATAAAGTACCCATAATTAAAAAATATGCATAATATTTTAAATAAGACAAGTGATCAAACTTAGAGTCAGAAAAATCAAATGAATTATAATTTGATACAACCTATAGTTGCTTATGTATGCATGACGGGATTGCAAATGACAAAAAATCTTTTTTTTGCTCGAGTATATTATCCATCACTTGAATTATTGCCTAAATATTTAACTAATGCTCGATTTACTTGCACTTCACACAGCACAATCCAGTACTCAAGCATTACTTGCAAGCAAGAATCAAGAACAATAAATCTTCTTTCGTTCCCTGACATGTTCTTGACGAGTTTGAGTTTAAAATGAACTTACTTGCGTGCTCTGAAAATTTTACTGAGCTCCAGGAGCCCTTTGTCGCTGGCTCCTCTCTCATCCACCACATCCCAGGTTTCCTTGATAAAGCTGAAGCAGTTCAAGCTCTCAGACTGCAATTAGTTGCTAGCAGCAATTAGTCAACAACAATATAGAAAGAAAATATATATAGGCATTTTTTATAGCTTGGGCAATGACAAATGAAGCATGAATCTAACAAAGATGTCACTAGAACGGGAGCCAATTTGGTTGTCTTTTACCCTGTTTAGTCATGGAATTCAGGTTCCTTTTTTAGAAAACCACTCAGATAATTAAAAAAAGAAAGAAAAACAAAGGTTCTCGCAACCTCAATACAATTTCCATGTAGACTGAGGATCTGATTTGCAGCTACCTATTGCAAGTAAACTCGAAAAGTTATATAATAATCCAGTGGCGACAGTTAAATATCGCAATCGAACTCATAAAGCACTACAATTGTGGTCTTATGGACTCATGAGGGCCTGATCTAGTTGCATTATTGGCAGGTGACAATGTGACATTTCAATCATGGAATTCATAAGTTGCACGACCTTGAACAGCGCTGGGGCAACGGAAAAGTAGTATGGTCAAGTGCAGCTAACCAACTGGCAGCGCTGAACGTTCAGTGGTCTTTTAGCCACCTGAAGGAAAGGGCAAGAGACATGCTAACCGATGTGTCCTTGGATGAGATCAGTGGTATTGATTCAGAGTCGATACCATCGGTAGCAGATTACTATCCTAGTGTCCTGGAGTCCTGGACACACACAGATCATAAAGGTGTTGGGCTTGCCGTAAGCTCTTTGGGCCATTGTGCAGATATTTTGATAAAATTTTCTCTGTTTATTGTCTGAAACTCAACTTCTCAATTATATCCTAGACTGATGACGTCCTCTGGACTGAAGATTTGAGAACCGAGCTAGCACTAATTCTTTAAATGATACTAGCAATAATCATTTGTCTAGAGAAATACAATAATACTGTTGTTATGAATCATTATTAGTACCTTGTAATCCTGCGAGACGGCGTCATAGAAGCTGTTCCATGGTGTTATGTAGTCGAACTGCAGGATTGGCGCAGAGGACGCCACGGTCCCAATGGCAACGTGGGGGTACTTGAGCCTGAACCACGATCCCAACACTGCAAACAACAAGCATCAGTCAATAAGCTGCTTGAAGGGAACGAGCGAGCGAGGCAATAAAACAAGTCAGCTTGGTTTGAAACACATGCAAAAGGTTATGCAAACTGATAGATGCTTAGATTTAACGGTGCCAGGACATGCTTAAGGCAGGATGTAATTTTTCTTTCTTTCTGAACAACCGAGTCGTTACAATCAAGGTTGTCAGTAACCCGATACCTACCGGACCAAAACGATACCGATGCCACCTAGTATCTTAATTTTCATAGTATCCCGATACTACTTTGAGGCTACACACGATCCTACCTAAAATTTCGTAGTATCCCGATACTACGATGACCCTAGGATACTACATAATTAGTGGTATAAATAATTATTTTAAATAATTTAGTTACAATAAATATTATTTAAATTAAGTTGCATTGAAAATAATGTTAATAAGACCAAGGGAATGTGCAAAAGGATAATTAAATTGACAAAACTCAATATTTTAGACTTTATTATGCTCAGCATATTACAAGTTTTGTATAAAATATATATTTTGTAGAATTTGATAGAATTCCGATACTACGATCCGATACTGTCAAGTGAAAAACGATACTATCTAGTATCCCGATACTAACAACGGTTACAATCGACGAGGACACCGTGAAGACGAGTCTTCGTTCGCACCTCTCCCACTCCAAACAAGAGAAGTAGGCAAACCATTTGTCATCATAATGCCAGTGAACTGTTGTGAGTTGGGACATGGACGCTTCACTGAACTACCAAGTTCAACAAAATAATAGACTTCAAGATGAAGAACCATTCGGATGGATGCCGGCTTTTTATTTAACGACGACGGGAGAGAAGGTGATCTGACTGAAGTTGGTGCCGGCAACGTTGGGATGTTGGGTGAAGCCGCGGATGGCCAATCCTGCTTCGCAATGGTCAAGGGAGATCGAGCTGTCAGGATAGAGCTCATTGGAAAAATGACATGGACGCGGGGAGGCACAAACACTTGTGTCCTTGATTGCAGAGAGGAAAGATATGCTAACATGCCCTGATAACAGGAAACTTGTGCGTGTCCTCTGCAAGAGAATATTCTGCCTTAACTACGAGGCACGAGCCCAACCTAACAAAGCAATATTATTCAGCCTTATCTACGGCTGTTTAATCAAAGCTGACACAAGCAGATAACACACACACAAGCCTTATTTTATGGCCTTCTTCTTCTAATATAGAAGGCTCCTTAACGCACAGCGTACAGCGCGTGGTGGTAGCAACATCATCTTCGATGGCATCGGCAGCTCGCTTGGGTCCGGCGCGTCATCCCCCATGGCGTCCGCACCACCTCACTTGGGTCCGCCTCAGCCTCAGCAGCATCACCCTTCTTCTCAGCCTCGTCCACAGCAGCTTCACTCTCAGGCAGCTTCTTCTCCTCAGCAGCTTCACTCTTCTTCACACGCTCAGCTGCATACTTCTCGGCCATTTTCTTGCGTACGTCCCAACGGTCAGGCATCTTCTTTTCCTCAGCAGCTTCACTCTCAGGCTTTTCCTCACTCACAGCAGCAGCACACTTCCTCTCGGCCATTTTCTTCCGTACATCCCAACGGTCAGCAGCAGCCCTCTTATGCAGGCCCCAGTGCTCACCATCAGTAGTAGGCTTCACCCTCTTATGCAGGTCCCAACGTTCGTCAGCACTCGAGCCACCACCACCCCACCACCACTCCGTGGAGAGTTGAATCCCCACCAGGGTCTCTTCCCTCCGCTGGAGGCAGCAACAGCAGCAGACGCCATGACCTGCAACCAAAGAAAGACACACAAAGCACAAGGAAACCACAATTGAACAAAGCTCACCCCAGCCAGCAGCACACCCACCAGCTCAACGGATCGATCGGGAGAGAGCGCGTCGGAAGCCACCAACACCACACCAGCGAGACCTGTATCGGATTCACCACAAGCACAGAGAGAAACAATCGTTAAGCGTCAGTTATATCCGAGGACGATAGGGAACAGGGCGCCCCGGGTTTTAACTGGGTCTTGACGAGTTTTGGTTCACGGTTTGGCATTAACACGGGGCTGGGTTGGATTAACACGGGGCTGGGTTGGATTAACGGTTCGGTATTAACACGGCGGGATGGTCTGGGCTTGCAACTGGGCCTACGCGGGAACGGGCCCAACAGAACGTTTCTCCGATTCTCTCTCCGACGCGCGCCGCACGCCTCCGCTCAGCGGCTCAGCGCCGCCGTCTCCGGTATCCTCCGCAACGCCGCTGCTTTCTGTCTCCCCCGCGCCGCCTTCCGTCTCCCTCCGCGCGCCGCTTCCGCCGCCGCCAACCCCACCTCACCGGGCCACCGCCAGCCCTGACCCTATCCGGCGTCGTGCCGCCGCCCAAATCCTTGCCGGTGGAGGAGAGCCGAATCGTTCGGCTCTCCTGCGTGAGCAAAGTCCGCGTGCTCGTCTGGGCTGTTCAAGCCTCCGCCGAATTGACCTCCGCCGGCTCCGAATTGAACCCTGCCGCCGTCAAAATCGAGTGCCGCTGCCTTCGAATCGGCCTGGGCCAGCACCAAATCGAGCCTCTCCGTGGTCGAATCGAGCTCCGCCGCTGTCGAATCGAGCTCCGCCGCCGTAGAGCCGAGCTGCGCAGCCACCGGATCAAGCCTCGCCGCCGCTGAATTGTCGCCCGATGGAGTCCCACTTAGTTGAGAACGCGTATTCTCAAACGTCGCCTCCAGCTGAAGGAAGACAGGAATTGGTGAGACGCTCAAGGAAGGCTAACGTCCGAGTATCTGGGCCGGAATGGGAGAATTAGGCCCAATAGTCCTTTTCGTTGTTTTAACAGTATTAGTAGCTTTCCCTAAAAAAAAGGTATTAGTTTAGCTAGCCGAGGGTTTGTAAAGCTGCAAGAATGCTACTACATTTTGGGAGCTTTAATGAAATCTTTATAATAGGATGGTGTGACATGCCACTGGGATGTTCATTTGTGGGAGCTTAGCTGTCATTTGGCTCCAGTGATGATGTCAGGTTAGAGTCCTTGAATTGAACTTCAAGAAATATAAATGTTTATGCGCACCGTCCTATTGTTGTTATCGTTGTTCGTAGATGGTTATATGCATCTGTTTCCTTCGTGCTTGGTTTATTTTGTGTCCATTGCAACGCACACGTATTTGTAATTTAATTAAAGAAGTATAGGTCTCTCCAACTTCAAAAAATTATGACAAGAATTTGCTGAGATGATAATTAACAATTTACTATGTAAATATTACTGATAATAGTATTAACCATTCAATATTTGCAAGAATATTGTTTTTCCATGACTTATTTGTTGCCTTTCTTGATTTCTTGCCCATAGCACCACACAGGCATTTAGCTAGTCCAGGGAAAAACTAATAACAACTTTTGGAAAACTTCATAGTAGAACCCAATTTCTTTGCCACCGCTGCACATAGATCTTATATGACTGAGTTTACAACTTCGATAACCAAAAAAAGGAATCATTGTTCATGTATACCTGTATAACCATATGCAGAAGTACAAACAGTTTTAGTAAGAAACGCGGATACGAACAGATGGGGGACCAGATCTCATGTCCTCAAGAATGAGGTCATAAAGCGCTTGAGCTATTGGGCCTTCTTGTCCTGTGAACGAATAACAAAAACCATTAGTGTTCGAGTGTTTGATATATAAATCCATCTAAAAAACAAAACAAGTCTGTATTTGATCTGTGGAGTCGCAGTAAGCTGGCGCGTTATTTTAACTTTTCTGTCGCTAAATATGACACCTATGTTGCTACTATCATACACATTATCATCAGCCACGTCAATTTATCATCTATTGTAAAAGGTATCCGGGATATCTTTTGATCTGAGTCATTATAATGTGGTTCCAATATATGGATAGATGCTTTCCTTTTTCTCAGGTTAAATGGCTGATGAACCAGAACTGTTTACCAGTCTCTGGGAGTCTTAGTGCATTATCACGCTCCAACTGTCTAATATCAACTTCATACACAATAGAGCCGAGTTAAATTTACCAGGCTTCCTATTCACCATTTGTTATTGTTGAAATGCAGTATGTAATAAGCATGTAGAATTGTCCATACCAGAGCCAATTATCTTATCATCCCACTGAACAACAGGTTTGACAAGAATGCCACTCCCAATAAGCATCATTTCGTCAGCTGCCTTCCCTTCATGAACACCCACATTCCTTGATATTATCCTGCTGAGCCTTCCATCAGCTACTAGCTGCTCAGCCAGGGTCAGAACCCTCTTTGCTGTGCACCCACTGAGTATCTTGTCAAAACTGGGCAAGAGAAGCTCCTTGCCAGCCGTCACGAAGGCAACATTCATGTTGGAACCCTCTGCGACAAAGCCCTCATCATCCAACCAAATTCCAGTAAATGCACCATTTTCCTCGCCTTCCACCTTGGTGAGTGCATTCGGCAGGTAATTCACACTCTTCATGACTGCAAACTGTGGAGACTTTATTGGTATTGATGATGTCACCACTTTGCAGCCTGCTGGTACTTGCAGGAATGGACTTTCAATAACAACAGCATAAAGGGCTGGGTTTGTGCATCCAGATGAAGATAACTGGAAGTCTCCTGGTCCAACAGACAACCAGTATCTGAGTGATCCTTGAGTGCAGGTTGATGCACTCACAGTTTGAATGAGTATGCTTCTAATTGTTGAGCGATCAAAAGGTAATGATATTTTGGCCATCAACGCAGACCTAAGGAAGCGGTCAAGGTGCTGTTCTAACTCATAGAGGTGACTGCCAGTAAATGTCAATTTAGAAAATAAGACAATATTGGTATCTCACTCAGAATTTCAAAGAAATATAACAAAAAAAAAAGAAATGTTGTTTTCTTGTTTGCTTTCTAAGTTCTGTAGTTCACAACTTCACATTCATACGAGGAAAATATTATGAGGAAAATTTTTCTATAGGTGATTTGTATTACGGTTATTCTATTTGACATGAATATGCAGTTCACATTTATACTATAGAAGAGCTTACCCATCCATAATAGCTGCAGTATCAAAAACCCCGTGACCCCTATGAACCATGTGATCATCGATTGGTATCACCATTGCAGAGGGATCTGTTGTAATTCCGCCAAAAATACTGGAGTACATGGCCATGTAGTTTTGATTCCTAGTACCAGATGCTTGGAATGTTTCAAGCCTTTCGGCAACCTTGAGGGGCAAAGTTATCGATTTATTGAAGTATATCACTTGAGCTTTGATAGTATATTCCAGTTCAAAAAAAATTTTGACTGTATAATGAAGAGAATAACCTACTTCAATCAATCATGTAATGAAGATTTAGTAAACAGTCAGAACTAATTACTAGTATTCACCCTACATGCAGAATCATGCCAAGCTTCTACGGATAAATAAATTAAAGGTTGTCATCTTTCCTCCAGCATGGCTGAAGGTAAAACGGATGTTATCAAAGGAAACTGATTCAGTACATAGGAGTATAACCTGTTTGGGTGCAGAGTTGCCACTCAAAACAACCCAACTGCCGTGAATATAATATGGTTGTAACAAATGGTGATAAAAGACTAAACAGTCACACAAAAGGAACATGCTTTTCATCAGCATCGTAACAATGGATATAGAATGTACAATTGTTCATAGAGCATATAATCGCAAAAAATAAGATGATCCCTCAAGAGAAAAGGAGCATCCAACTACTGTGTTTTATAAATGTCACCAAAAGATGTTAATTAAACATGTGCCACCAAACAATATGAAGAACAAGAAAGCCCACCTCAGAGAAAGACAAGACAGGGACATCATTTGGATTGATAATTGTCCTGGCCACTGCTGCATGGCAAAGATGATCTTTAGTTCCAGAAAGAATATAGTTTGGCAGTGTCATTCTTAGTAGTAAAAATACATTTTAATTTAATAATGTATTTATGTCTAATCTCTTTGTCCCCAGCACCTTCTTCGTTTCCTAATGTATATATCGTACATAAAATTTAATCATAATGAGAAAAGTGAAACAACCTACCGTTAAAAGAAAAATCTGAGCACCCATTTTTTCAGGATTTTATGAGAAACTGAATAATTTGGATCAAAACACAAATGAACCAAAAAAAAAATCTTTCCAGAACTATCTAAAGACAATCTAAAGTTTAGAAGCAACCCTGTAAAAGATATGAAAAATTGGACCACGGATATAATATTCAAAATAGGATCTTGTGTCTACAATTCACCATTATTCAAATTATCCAATCATTTCCAATTCCAACCCATCCCAAATAACAAGAAAAGGATAGGGAGTCCTGACGAGTTGGTAACAACCCCACTATCTTCGAATCCCCACATTTGACAAAAGTTGCCGGCCTCAAGTCACCATCATAGGACATCAAGCCACCAACAAACCACCAACCGAAGTTTCTCATCAGCATGAGCTCACCCGCCCTCCACCTAAGGAACACGACTTAAATGCCTCTATGTACTTGTGAACTGTGATTATCAGATTCTATCCGGGAAATGCTTGCCATTACACATATCCGGTCAGAAAATTGTGCAAAGAGGATTTGGATAAATTCATCAAGAACAAGTCTCCCCTACAGCTTCAGAGAAGAGTGGGAATTCTTCGACAAACTTTACTACCACATATATACGAAATGAAACCCAGACAGCGAAAGGATCGGTCGAATCACCATGACACACTTTGAAAGCTGATGCAAATCTACGCAGCTACAGTATTTGAAATACACCCACCTGCCTTGTCCGAGCCCGAGGCGGCCCTGGTCACCGCCACCGCTCCCCTCCACGACGGGGAGCCTGCGGCGGCTCCGATCGACGTCAGCACGGTCGTCCTCCGTGGCAGGGAAGTGGAAGAGCGGGGCGAGGGCGAGGCGCGGTGGCCGGTGGCAGCCGCGGCGGCCGGAGTGACGGGGAACTGGGCCATCGGATTCGGAGAAGTGGGGTGGAGTGGGAGTGGAAACGGGGCCGGGGCGAACTGGTCAGGAGGCGGACGTTTCCTCGTGCTCGTGCACTGTCAGACAGTTTCCCGGGAGAGACGACTTTTCTATTTTGTCCCGCCCTGGTAGGCCCCTAGGGCCCACTTGTCATCGTCCAACTCCCTTTCGGCCTCTTCCACCAACCTGATGTGTTTGTGTCAGTATGGTTCGTTGGAATTTTTGCTTGGCAGTGCATCCCACTGCAAAGGTTGACCCATCTTTGTGAAAGTCAAAAGATCAAAACCAATGAAGAAATGCAGAAGCTAACCACAAAGCCGGTGTCGTGTTGATGATCAAATCAGTGGAGTGGTGGTCAAACGTCAGCCGATTTACAATAATACAACATTTTCACCGGGCCAGAATACACCTGCACTTTCACGATGCTATTTGGAGCGGAGAGTACAAACATTTTTAACCGAGCGCAACTCGTATAAACCCTCTTGTCTAACTACACGACCCCACTCACATCCTGAGTTTTTCTCTCCTACAAGTGAGAAGACTAAGACAAACACGCATGGGAAAATTACATGGTGTGAGGGAACACTGGCAAGAGCTAGTTGTTGTTCAGTTGCCGATGCTGGTGCTCAGTTAATCTCCGGCATGCCACTCGCCAGCAGTACTGCAAGGTCAGTGCAGCCATGACTAACAACAGAGGAGTACCAATGAGGCAGCCTCCTGGAGCGAGGTTAACAAGCGTCTGCAACAAGAAGATGGTACAATAACGTCAGAGACAAGTTCAGAAGCGCATTGTCACCGACAAAATCAATGAAATCAAACTCAGTTTAGATCAATATAATGTTACTGAACACTTTGCTAAGATTCAAGGGCAGACAATTCAGTTCAATTTTGTACATTGTCATCAGGGAACCAGAGATTCCACATTTGATTCATGTTACTTTAGTTTGCCGTAGTCATTTCTTATTTGTTATTTCACATTCAAGTTTCATCAATTCAAAACTTCATTTTGATTGTATGGAGCATAACTCTATCAATGCAAGTTTCCATAAAGAACAGTTCCTAAATTGGAAGGACCCGATATATAGATATCATAGATTCGTATAAATATTAAAATCTTCTCCTGGAGTTGTGGTCATTGCTTCCTATGTTCATGTTAGTAGAGAAGACATGAATGCTACACACAATCTCATGAAATTAAAAAGATAATAATTTGTGCAAGCATTATTTGCGTTCATTGTGAAAAACTGACAATCAGCAAAATGACCTAAAAAATGACAATCAGCAAAATGACCTAAAAAAATGACAATCAGCACAACAAAAACAGACCAAGACCTAGTTCTTAGTTTCTTACCATTACAGCAGCAGCCAAATGAACAACTGGGACGACGATTTGGTCACATTTCTTTTTCTCATCATATGCATTAAAAGCAATAATCATTGAGAACGTATGGATGACCAGGAATCCAAGTGCAATAAGGGCTGAAAAACAGCACATAGAGACAATAGTGAATAGAATGCAAAACAAACTCGGCACATTGCAATTGAAATCAAATACAACATGGATATGTAAGAAACAAATATGCTGACAGCATTTAAAATTTGAGCATCAAAGAAGGAACAAACAATTTATAAATGTGTACTTCCAACAATAATGAATTATTATATTCCTTTCCTCTGTCAAAAGTCATGTTAGGGAGGTAAGATCAAAAGTCATGTTACGGAGTAAGACACTAAGACTTGCCTGATGCAAGGAAAAATGGCATCTTTGAGCACCTCTCAACATAAAATGTGGCTCGGCCGAATGCTGGAGTCAAAAGGCTGAGACAGAAAAAGACTGCATGAGCCACACCATGACCTAAACCACCAGCTGCACAAAGATTTTCAAACAGAAGTGAATGGGCAAAGGAATTTAAGTTTGTTGCATACATACTATACAGAAAAAAAAAATGCTCCAACCAATCAGTAAGCAAATGTAAACCGTCGGATTCAAAGTATTCAGGTTGAGTTACCAATGCAAGCCAAAGTTTTTCTAGTTTGAAACCAACATTGGAGAAGAAGGGAAACTGTGTTTGCTCTGTTATGACCACAGATGTTACAGTACTGGTAAGCATTTATTTTCTTGTGTAACACTGCTACCTTTTTGGAATTATTCACCAGATGATTTCAAGGAAAATATGCTGGAGGATTATAAATAAGTGCATCTTTCTATAAAAAAAGAAAATCAATGTTGGTCCCTCTACAAAAACAGGGGCATGATTTCAAAATCCAAGAACTCTGGGCAAAACCCAGGGCAGTAGCAGAGAAATAATTTATTGAGTGAAATGCACACCGTCAGTACTTAAATTTGTCATGAAATGTCATCTAGATCCATGAACTTTGGAAACCCATATTTGAGCCCTTGTTCAATTTGTCATCCATGTTCAATACGTCAATGTGGATATCTTATTATATCGACAGGTCAGCATCATGGTGTATTTTGGGCACTTTGTGCCTAGATGACACATTTTAACAAGTTGATGGACCCTTATAGCCAATTTTCAAGTTCATGGGCCTAGATGGCACTCCATGACATCTTTAAGGACCACTCAATCCAAGCATTACACTCATTCACTCTAATTATATAAATTGCTAAGCAAAGAAACATGGTATTGCATCTTGTATCACAATAACTTACCTAAAGAAATTAGCATCTTGTCTGTCAAACTAAGACGTGGCTTAGAAATTCTATCAGCAAAGGCATCTAGCATCTCTTCCATTTTCCTGGAAAAGTTGTTTACAAAACCACACATAAGAACATTTATTATCATAAAAAAGAGAACATCAACTTCTATTATGGTTTACCTACTTGTAAAGCCTCCAAAACACAAGACGGGTGCCTTCTTGCAAGGCAACAGATGTAATGATCAGAATTGCATATGCCCACCAAGTTCCTGATTTTATAGGAAGAAATCCCCTCCATATTCCCGAGAGGACTATCAAGCTTATAAGCCAAAACAAGGTGCTGAATGAAAAAGATAACGAAAAAGTTAGTATTTAAATCATGAGAATATCCTTCATTTCAAAGTTTATAAGAAAACATAGAATAGACTTTAGTATTTTCGGCTCAGACACTAAAGAACATAGGTTACCAATGCTGGGAAACAGGGCACTCACCTAGTGGTCATCAAGGCCTGAACCAAACATGGGTATATAGAAAATTGGTTTCTGGATTACTTGACATGTTTGCAAACTGCCCAAACATAGAGGATCGAGTTGAATTACATTTTATTTCAAAAAATCCACTTTGTTGGGAACAAAATAATTAATCATATGTTAGAAGCTCAATTTTCACTCTCATTGAGCTGAGAGGATGACAAGGAACTTGGGAATTTTTTGGGGTTTTTTCATTCACAAACTACAAGCCATGCTCTCCACTGGAGAGGAGGTTACATATTTATAGGCTGCTAGCCAGCCAAGCTGAAACACTAGTCTAAGATGCTAGATGCTAAAGCACTAGATGTTGTCCTCTAGTCTAACTGCTGTCCTTGAGCAGCAGCAAAGCCACCACTCTCCTGCTGCGTACAGGACAGTCCAAGATGCTAAAAACCTCCCACATGCTGCAGCTGGTCCATGCAAAGACCATGTGCTGCTACAGCCCCACAAAGACTACTAGTACAAGACTTATCCATCATTCTCCCCCTAAGTCTTGTGCGTCGTCTTGTGAGAACGCTGAACCATCCCAATCTTGGAGCAGAGCTCCAGGAACCTGATCCTCCCAAGAGGCTTGGTGAGCAGGTCCGCAAGCTGATCCTTGGTGTTGATGTAGCTTGCCTTGATGCTCCCGTCCTCCAAGCAGCCTCGGATGAAGTGGTACCTCACCCGGATGTGCTTGCTCCGTTCGTGGAAAACGGGGTTCTTCGCCAAAGCCAGAGCAGACTTGCTGTCCACTCTAAGGTCCACTGCTTCAGTGTCCCTGCCGAGGAGATCACCGAGCAGTCGAGCGAGCCAGAGCGCCTGAGTCGAAGCGGTGGAAGCCGCTATGTACTCAGCCTCGCAACTGGACAGAGCCACCACCTGCTGCTTGACCGACTGCCAGCTCACGAGGCACTCGCCGAGGAAGAAGAGGATCCCGCTTGTGCTCTTGCTGGTGTCGATGTCGCCGGCGTGGTCGCTGTCGCTGTACCCGACAAAGTGTGCCGTCCCAGGGCACCTCGGGTAGTGGAGACCGTGGTCGAGGGTCCCCGCAACATAGCGGATGATCCTCTTCACAGCCTGCTGGTGCTCCGTCGTCGGTCGCTGCATGAACCGACTCACGTAGCCGACGGAGAACGCCAAGTCCGGCCGTGTGTGGGCGAGGTAGCGAAGGCTCCCCACAAGACGCCGGTACTGAGTAGCGTCCACCTCCTCTGCCGTGCTGTCACGGCTCAGCTTCAGCCTCTCCTCCATTGGAGTGAGGGCTGGGTTGCAGTCCGTGAGCCCAGCTAGCTCAATGACGCGCTTGGCGTAGGCGGTCTGTCGCAACGTGATCCCGGAGTCGTTCTGGTGCACCTCGATCCCCAGGTAGAAGGAGAGAGGCCCCAGATCGCTCATCTGGAAGGTGGCCTTCATCTCTTCCTTGAACGCCGCCACCTCCGCATCCTTGGTGCCGGTGATCACCAAGTCGTCGACGTAGACACCCACCAGCAGGGCATTTCCTCCATTGCCCCGCCGGTAGATGGCCGCCTCGTGCGGGCTTTGCTCGAAGCCCATCCCCTTGAGCGTGGAATCCAGCTTGGCGTTCCACGCCCTCGGGGCCTGCCGCAAGCCGTAGAGGGCCTTGCGCAGACGTAGCACCTTGCCCTCCTTGCCGGGGGTTGCAAACCCCGGCGGCTGGTGCACGTAGACCTCCTCCTTCAAGTCGCCGTTAAGAAACGCCGACTTAACGTCCATGTGATGGACGCACCAGCCCTCCTGGGCGGCTAGTGCAAGGAGAAGCCGCACGGACTCCATCCGTGCAACGGGGGCAAAGGCGTCGTCGAAGTCAACCCCCTCCTGCTGCACGAAACCTCGTGCCACAAGACGAGCCTTGTGCTTGACGATGGCGCCGGCTTCGTCCCGCTTCAACTTGAACACGCACTTAAGGGTGATCGCGCGGTGACCACGAGGAAGGTCAGCAAGCTCCCAAGTGCGGTTCTTCTCAACCGCGTCCATCTCCGCCTGCATCGCAGCACGCCATGCCGCCTGTCCCTCGGCCTCTGCGAAAGACCGAGGCTCGCCGTCGTCGCACGCGAGGTGCAACTGTGCCTCCAGGTCATGAGTCACCAGTCCCGGCACCGGCTGGTCGCCGAGAAGGTCCTTCATCGTACGATACCGCAACGGCTCGCCGTCGTGGTACACGTCGACCCGCTCCTCGTCGTGAGTGAGCGGAGTAGCATACTCCACCGGGCTATGCTCAGCATGAGCAGGTGTCGGAGTAGACGTGCCAGGAGGAGTGGCTGTCGGTGCTGGAGTGCGTGGCGTCGCCGGCTGCGGTGGCACCGGCGAGGGGCTCGTCGCAGCCAGAGTCGTGGCTGGAGAGCGTGGTGCTACCGGTGTGGCAGGCACCGAAGTCGGTGGAGGTCGGGGACTGGGGTAGGCACGCTCGGCGAAGAAGAGCTGCCCGCTCCCCTAGCTCCCTCGAAGTGGATGTACTCGCCGGTGAAGTCGTTGTACGTCGGAGCTGAGCCTCCGTCCGCCGTCTTGTCCCAAGCCCATCCTCGCCCTTCGTCGAACACAACGCCGCGCGCCGTGCGCACACACTGTGTCTTCGGGTCGAGGATGCGATAGGCCTTCGAGCCCTCCTCGTAGCCGATGAACACTCCCGGAGTGCTTCTGTCGTGGAGCTTGCCGACGTGGCCAAGCTCCTTGGCAAACGCGAGGCAGCCGAAGACCCGTAGGTGGGAGACCGCCGGCTTGCGCCCATGCCAAGCCTCATACGGTGTCATACCGTCGAGAGCCTTGGTGGGCGAACGGTTGAGGATGTAGACGGTTGTCACCACCGCCTCTCCCCAGTACACTGCCGGCACCCCCCTCTGCTTGAGGAGGGCCCGAGCCATCCCCACAACCGTCTGGTTGCGTCGCTCGACGACGCCGTTCTGCTGCGGGCTGTACGGCGCGGAGAAGTGGCGCTGGATGCCCTCATCCGCGCAGTACGCCGCGAACTCGGCGACCGTGAACTCGCCGCCGTTGTCGGTGCGCAGCACGCGCAACTTGCGGCCGCTCTCCGCCTCCGCAGCAGCCTGAGCACGCCTGATGGCGTCTACAGCTTCTCCCTTGCTGCCAAGGATCATCACCCACATATAGAGGGAGAGATCGTCGACGAGCAGCAGGAAGTAGCGTCGTCCTCCTGGTGTGGTCGGCGTCACTGGACCACACAAGTCCCCCTGGACGAGCTCGAGCCGCTCCTTGGCTCGGAAGCTCGCCTGCTGGGGGAAAGGGTGTCGCCTCTGCTTCGTCAGACCACAGACGTCGCAGAGCTGCTCCACATGGTCAAGGCACGGGAGGCCTCGGACCATCTCCTTGGCGCTGAGCCGCTTCAGGGCCTCAAAGTGGAGGTGCCCGAAGCGCTCGTGCCACTGCCATGCCTCGTCGTCCCTGCGAGCTGCAAGACACAGAGGCTGGGCCACCTCGACGTGCAGGATGTAGAGGCGGTTTTTCCCTCGAACCACCCGGGCGAGAAGCTTGCGACGGTGGTCCCAGATCCGGAGGACCCCGCCATCGATCACCACGGTGAGCCGCTCTCATCGAGCTGCCCAAGGCTGATGATGGAGTTCCGTAGCGCCGGAATGTAGTAGACTCCGGTGAGCATCCGGTGCTCTCTGGACTTGGCGGCGAAGATCACGGAGCCCACACCCTTGATCTCCACAGCAGAGGAGTCCCCGAACCTGACAGAGCCACGTACGTCGGTGTCCAGGTCGGAGAAGAACTCTCGCCGCCCGGTCATGTGGTGTGTGGCGCCGGAGTCGAGGTACCAGCCGTCGATCTTGTCGTCGTCGGAGCCGTCACCGAGAAGGACTCGGGCACGCGGCTCGTCGAGGTGAAGTAGAGCAGTGGCGGGCGGTGCCTCCGGTGCAGCTCCATAACCCCGTGGAGCAGGAACAGAGCCGGCTCGTCGTCCGGCTAGGCCTCCGCGACGTGGGCTTGGCCCCCACGCCGCCGCTGCGGGCAGTCCTTGGCCCAGTGGCCAGCCTTGCCACAGATGTGGCAAGCGTCGTCTCGTGCCTCCTTGGGCTTGGCGGCGGTGCCACCCTGAGCGCCTCCGCGGGCACCGCCATCAGCTCGCCCTCGTGCCCCCGCCTGGGCACCTCCGCGCCCCTTTCGGCGCTTGCCACGCTTGCGGCCACTGGTCGAGGAGGAAGGCTCCCCTTTCTTCACGTCACCTCGTCGGGCCTCCCACCGGTCCTGGGTGAGGTGGAGCTTCCCGTTGATGGTGATGCCTCCCGAGAGAGACTGTGGCTCGTCGCTGTCGACGACCTTGAGGCGACCAATCGCCTCCTTGATCGTCATGGTGGAGAGGTCCAGCAGAGACTCGATCGAGCGAGCGGTCTGCATGTACTTCTCGGGGACGCAACGAAAGAGCTTCTCGACAGCTCTCTCCTCGTCGTAGGTGTCGTCACCGAACGTCACCATCTTCTGCAGCAGAGTGTTAAGACGTAGAGCGAAGTCATCGACGTCTTCACCTGGTTTAAAAGCCAAGTTCTCCCACTCCTTGCGAAGTACCTGCGAAGTGCCTGCAACGTGGACTTGCGAGCCCGGTCGCTGCCGATGCGAGCCGCCGCGATGGCGTCCCAGGCCTCCTTGGCAGTCGCCTTCTGGGAAAGCGAGAACTGCATCGCGGGAGGAACTGCGGCGATGAGCGCATCCAGCGCCCGACGATCTTCATCGTAGTCGACGTCGTCGTACTGGACGGCATCCCACATGTGCCGCACCTGGAGCCTCACCCTCATCACCACAGCCCACTCGACGTAGTTGGTCTTGGTGAGAGTCGGCCATCCGCCGCTGGGACCGGCATCCCTGACCACCGTCTGGATGCCGTGGTAGCCAGGGGCACCGTCGCGCACTTGCCGGCCAGGGGACGCCACCGCCGCCGCCGGGCGCGCGCTGCTGCAGACCGCCGCCGGGCGCGTGCTGCTGCAGACCGCCGCCGGGCACGTGCTGCTGCTCGCCACCGCCGGGCGCGTGCTGCTGCAGCCCCACAAAGACTACTAGTACAAGACTTATCCATCATCATATCCCATTGGAAACTAACTAATCATATCCCTCTGGAAACTAGTCCAAGGATTGAGGACAGTTTACGACTTATATTGCAAATATTAAAACCTTGCTAACCAACCCCAGGCAGCATATGTGCCCAATCCACTGATAGGGACATCAGTTGTCACCAAAGAGAGACCAGTCTATTAATTTTAATTACGAAATGTAGAACTCCCCGAACTAGACAGTAAGCTTGAAGCTAACAGAGGAGTCAATAAGCAGGCCTCAGTTAATTAGAAAGTGAATACTGCCCCAACTTCCACCCCATTATGTCATTGCTCTGTTTGTGCCCAATGGGATATGATGATGGATAATAGCTAAGGAAGGATAGAAACGTTAGTTGTGAGGTGCTTCCTTATGCATCTACTGTACCAGCAAGCACTGATTTTTTTATATATTTGACATCTGCAATGTAGCACTAATGTAAATTAGGTGAATAGTGAAAACAAGAAAGTGGATAACAGGGAACTCTTTCGAGGCAGTAAACACAGGGCATTGGCACTGAGTAAGCTTATCCAGCTAACCTAGGCACTAGATAGAGTATCACATGTAGGATAGCCAGGTTTTACAGGTCTGAATTCCACACGTCTATCAAAAACCAGATTCACAGATTTTGCGAATTGAGAAGGTAAATCCAGGGCTCCAAACACTACGCAGCAGACGCCATGTGAGGTGTGAGCTGGCTAGAACTAGCATTCTCGGGATCCAGGTCGTGAGCACTGAATCAACCAGCCAATCAAAATGAATAGAGTCCGCAAGGAACTGCTAAACCCTAGCTCAACTAAACAAAGAGCCGGACCCGGCCTTTCCCTCGCGAATCCTCACACAGGAACGCCTCGATCAAATGCCTCCAATCTCGAGGAACAAGCTGTTCGATTTTCGCAGAGCGCAACGAACGACCTGATCCAACTACTCAACGGAAGAAGAAGCTGACGAAACAGGCGAGGCTAGAGAGGAGACCTGGAGAGGAGGGTGAGGACGAGGAAGGGCTTCCTGGCGACGACGCCGGCGAAGAGGGAGAAGGCGGGGCCCAGCGCGATGAGCGCGTACCCCAGCCCTGCCGCCACCGTCATCTCCCCTCTCGCGACCTGGCCTCCGCACGCCGCCGGCGAGACGGGGACTGGCTAGTTTCGGGGGGCAGAGGAATGCTCTGTTCGCGCAGTTTTGATGATGGTTGGCCAAAGACTAGATTTTAGGCCGGCTTTAGTACCACCTCGCGTGTCGAACGATTCGACGACCATCATAAGAGGAGGGCTAACTAGAATCGCATTGCCAAAATGAGGCGCCAAATGTAGCTGAAGTGGTGGATCGGAAGATCTAGCTTGTGGTATACAAGCTCAGCAATCTTACCAATCTTGAATTGAGATACCGAATGTGTGCATGATATATGCACCTAGCAAACCTTTTTTATCTCGCATTTTTTATGTGAATACCTCTTTTATCCTGCATTTTCTTTTTTTATCCAACATTTTTGGATGTGCAAACCTTTTTATCCCACCTTTTTTATGTGAATACCTCTTTTAACCTGCATTTTCTTTTTTTACCCCACATTTTTGGATGTGTAAACTTTTTGGATGTGCAAACTTTTTATCCTTCATTTTCTTAATCCTATATTTTATCCATTTTCTTAATCCTACATTTTATCCATTTTCTTAATCATACATTTTATCTTTGATTTGCGAACACTTTTTTCCAACATTTTTATCTTAGATTAAGATCGCATTTTATCCTGTATGTGCAAACTCTTTTATCTACATTTTTCTTAATCCACTAAGTAATCTTACCAATCTACTTTCTTCGTTCCAAAATGTAGTGAGTTTGAGTTTTTTGACCCAAAGTTTCGTCGCTCATCTTACTAAAAAAATTGCGCAAAATTACACATTTGTTTATGATGGCTTGCTTTATTAATCAAAGTTCTTCAAAAATGACTTAAACTTGACTATATTTGCACATTTTTTTAAATAAGACAAACATTTAAAATTGGGGTAAAAAAAGTCAACCGCCTAAGGTGTAGTAGAATTAACATAAAATGTTTGCATGATTTATGCACCTAAATACGTTTTGTATCCCATATTTTTGGATGTGCAAACTTTCTTATGAAATCTTTTTTTATCTTGGATGTGCAAGATTTTTTATCTTGTATTTTATTAATCTTACATTTTATCTAGGATGTGCCGACATTTTTTCCTACATTTTATCTTGGATGTGCAACCTTTATAATCCTACATTTTTCTTATTTTCATGATACATGCACCTGACAAAGTTTTTTATCCCACAAATTTATCTTGGATGTGCAAATTTTATTACCCTACATTTTCTTAAATTTACATTTTGTCTTGGATCTTATTGTCTCTGGTATTTTATCAAGTACATGTGAATTGACATCGTCACATCGGTGAAATATGTGATGAGCAAAACACATGAAATGTTATTCACCAAACTTTTGGGAATCAATAAATTTATATAATTTATGTTATGTACAAAGAATTTACAATGGTAGAAAAACTACCCTAAAATTTTTGGTTTTGATGACCATGGTCCTCCTCAGCTCATGCAACAGCTAGATCGTTATCCTGCTTCTACTCTGGTAGTTGCCTTACTAAAGGTAAAGAGAACCTATGATAGACAAACCCTCTGTAGGGACCGTGACACCCTTAGAGGGGGTGAATTATAAAACCTAAGGCTCTAATTGCATATCTAAAAATCTATTTCAATTTCTATCTAAATATGCTCTAGGTTTTCTCTATGTGTTGCTATCTCTACCGCTACAAAGTTTTGCATCCTAGGTCCAATCCTATACTAGCATGGCAAGTCTAGGAAAGGTAAATGCAGAAAGTAGTGCAAGTATGAAATGCGGAAGCTTAAAGGATAGAGAAGAGCAAACTCCCGACACGGCGATTTTTACCGAGGTATCGGAAAGCTCACGAGCTTTCCACTAGTCCTTGTTGTTGGAGTCCCTTTCAAAGGGAATGCCCTCGCAAGGGCATAAACTCCCCGGTCGAGTAACTCCGTGGGTGACCACGGTACTTTCCCACGCGCAAGTGGGTCTCCGCTCGTCCCTCCCCGGATGCTCCTCGCCGCCTTCACTTGGTAGAGCTTCGGCCAAACGCCAAGGCCTCTCCTCCCTTGCACAAGCACCGGCGGCCACTCCACAAACTCGGTTGGAGGGTTTCGCAAGACTACAAGCCCGGATTACAACACTTGGTGCGTGCAAGCACCGGTAAGCAAAGAGGTATGCAAACCTCATTAAACTCTAGGCTAAACACCTAAGAGATGCGCTAAAGGGTCTAGACTAGCACTAAGCAATTTGCTAATCACCTAGATATTCTATTTAGCACTTTGGTGGATTGAGCACTCAAGAATGTGCAGAACACTTGCCAATATGTCCACTAAGCTCAAGCACTCTTCAAATGGCCGAGGCACCTCATATTTATAGCCCCAACCAAAGGAACTAGCCGTTGCAACTTTCCTACGTACCACCGACTAAATTGATAGGTGCAGGAGGGGACCATCGAATTAGTCGATGGTGCCACCTCAGCTAGCCGTTGAAACTAGCCCTTCGAATCCTTGTGTCACTGACATGTGGGTCAGCCCAACCACTGATTGATTCGGTGCCTGCTCTCTGGTACCATCGAATTGGTCGATGGTTTCCACACAGAGAGGTCTTCAGCCTTCTCACCAGCACCGACTGATTCAACGCCACCTTCTTCACGACCATCGAATTGATTGGTGCATTCCAAAGACAAACCAGCTTCTGAACCTCCATCATCGACTGATTTGATGCCCTCCTCTTGACACCATCGAAATAGTCGATGACCACCAGAATCCATACAGTATCGAATTGCACCTCTGGATGCCATCATCGACTAATTCGATGCCAACTTTTGGCACCATCGAATTAGTCGATGGTTACTCAACCACTGCTGACTGGCTCTCTGATCATCATCGACTAATTCGGTGCTCATGCTTATGCACCATCGAATTAGTCGATGGTCTTCTTCGTCTTCTCAGCCCCTTGGTCACTGATTGATTCGGTGGTTTCCGCTGACCACCACGGAAATAGTTGGTGGTCACTCTGTGACATTGATTTGCTTCTTTCTTTCATGGGTTTTTGATCCATCTCTTTGCCATCTTTTCTACGTGTTTTTGGATGCTTCAAATATGGCTAAGGACACTTTTTCACGTGATTGGATGGCTTCCAAAGTATCCTTGGGACCTAGAAATATCTACGAGTATCATCTAGACAAATTGTTAGTCCCATTGGTTATGTTGTCAATCAATCGCCAAAATCACATGGCCTAGGGCCATTTTCCTTACACCCTCCCTCTGCCACTCTTCATTCGATGCTTTGTTATGCATTCCTATTGATTCCCTCAACTATGACTTCTACTCCTTGTCAAAATAAGTGGTACCGATCTCATCTACTAGGGTTTGTCTCCAGCACATCCTCAAAATGTGGTTTGGTGTAGAGCACACTCTATCCTTGATTTAGTCATAGGACACTCTCATCGTTTATTTTGGTGCACAACACATGCCTGCTAGTAAGCAATTCTTTTGCAGCCTAAGAGGTGAGAGACGCATCACGTAAAAAGACTAGAATGTTCCTCGCTTTCTAACAGAGCGCTTCCAAGGTGTCAGGAGATTACAATTTATTTTAGGAGACAAGATATAGGATAAGTAACTAGACTTTTACCATTGTTAACATCTCACAAATTATAATTTTAAAATCGATTCGACGACATTATAAACAACAAGAGACCGCAATCTAGGGGCCCTAGGACGAGCGGCCTTGCGTCGATGACAGGCGAGCTATGCGGAAGGAGTTGGGAGGGCACGAACGGGTGGTGGTGGTCGCCTAGGCCGTCGACAGGAGGCTGTTGTCCACAGGCGGCGTACCGGCTAGCGAGTTTGGGCATGCGCGCAGGCGGTGGACGGGGCGGCAGGCGTAGGATGGCGGAGCACGAGGCGACGAACGTGTGGACGTTGCTGGCGCTCCGCGGTTCCTCCCACAGATCCGACGCCGGCGGGACGGATGCCACCGTTGCAGCCTCCGTACTGCGACGAGAGTGGACCGAATGGACAAGTCTAGGTGCTGCGCAGAGAGACTGGACCACAGAAAAAAATCCAGCAGCATTCACTGGTCCTCTAGCATCATTCTCTCCCCTTCTATATAATGAAACATATAGTATTTTGTTATGGTGGTATGCTACAGACCAACTATATTCATTGGTGAGTAATATTGGTGATGTGCTACAGACATTAACGAATAACCAAAATGTGCTGCACACTACGTTCTGAGGAATGTCAGGCAGACCGAAAACCCATCTACAATCATATTGAGCTTTATAGAATTCATCGTCATCACAACTCCCTAACACACAGACATAGTTGATTATACACGGGCCATGCTACTGAAGCCTTTTCAGATAACTTAGTTGATCTATAACAGCGAACCATTTACGTACATGTCCTCAAAGGTCACTGTCAGAACCATAGACCCCAAAAACCCTCCACTAACGCAAACAAGTTCTTTTATGTTAAGGTTTTAAAACCATACAATACCACTATCAAATTTTGAAGAGCACATATCTGCGAAATTGGAAGGATACCTATGATGAATTTGGTTATATTTTTTCTACAAGTAAAAAAGTATGGTATATTTTCAGAATTTAAAGATTTTTTATTTTCTCTGTAATTATGTTATTTTCTTTTTATTTTTTTCTTGTTAGTATAAATCCTACCATCATCCTTAGTTATCTTTGTTTTTTACTTTCTTTCTTTACAATAAAATTTCTAGGATTTCAACTAATAAAATATTAGAACGTAAAGTTTTTTATTCATAAACTGCTAATATTAGAAATATTAAATATGCAACGAAATACATTGACTAACAAAATTAAATATAAAGGCTTAAAATAGTAATATGACGAAACACGATATAGAATATCCAAAGGTGTAACCCATTTCCGACTACGTCGAAATCGTAATTTGTCAGCTAAATATAATTTTGTCGAACCAAATTAACGCTCGGACACCCGCCCCATCTTCCCTTCCGTTCCTGCAAGGCAACCAAACCAACCCGAAGCCGTGACCTCCTCACCTGACCGCTTCCCAAATTCTCCCCCATGCCGCGAATCCTCCGGTCCGCCACCGCAAAACCGCGTCCTAGGGATTCTCCTCCAATCCACCGCGCACTACCTCGTCCATCCCCTTCCGCCGCGCCGCCGCCGCCGCCGAAGATGGCGCTGCTCGGCGAGCGCTTGCGGCAGGCGTTCCTGATGCCGCGGCGGCCTACGCGGCGCTCCGCGACAAACGAGCACTCCCTCCCGCGCCTCCGCCGCCCGCTGGCCGTGGCCGGCCCGCCTGCTGCGCGCCGCCGCCGTGGCCGGCGCGGCCTGCGTCAGCCTTGGGATCGTGTTCCCCGCCGAGCCCGCGCGGCCCTTCTGCCGGGAGCGCCGCATGCTGGAGGCGCTGCCCGCCGCCGCCAGCAGCAGGGAGGAGGAGCCCGAGGCGTACCGATACCGCGGGGGCGCCTTCTACATGACCACCGCAGAGGCCGCCGACTTCTACTGGATGGTCGTCTTCGTGCCTTCCGCCGTCCTCTTCGGCGCCTCGCTTACCTACCTTGTAGCTGGTGAGCCCACAATCTGTGACCCTTTCCCGTGGTGCTGTTGTGTTTATTTTTCCTTGACAGTATGTGGTATATGCTAGATATGGGTTGTTGTGCTTATTAGCCTCTGTATCGCCATTGGACTTCGATTGGAAGTACCAGATTGTGATTGCAATTTGAGAGACATATATGTATATATCTGGAAAACAGGCTTTTTCCCTGCTTCACCATGTGAACATGGCCATTTTCATTTTTTTGATACTTATTGTATATCTGACATATATGGACATTACCGCATTAGAGGCCTGACTTTGGTTATGAAATCCTTTCCATTGCCACGGATGTACTAACTATTTGATACTACCTGTTTGGAGCCACCCATATTTGCACAATAATACTAAATTTGGTGGTTATTCACTTATTCTCCTAACCAGCTAAAATTCTACATTGCACAATGATAATAAAACCAGCCTTTACTCCAACTGCAAAACACATTTTATGCCAGTAGATAGCTAATTTCACATCCAAAACTGAAGTTGGATTTATAATGCTAATTTCTTGAGGTGATTTTTGTCCTTAACTAAAGGGAAGTGTTATTTCTGTTTTATGCTTAGTAGCTTCATGGCCTTGGTTCGTATATGTTGTAGATGAGTTGTTGATATAGTTTGTGTATAGTGTATATTAGGCAATCTTTTTGTCTTTATTATTCATTCCTTTTTCCATTGCAGAATGAGCCATTAGCCTGTAAATCCTTTAGATT
>JACEFO010001201.1:0-53934 GCA_015342445.1 Digitaria exilis
ACCTGATCCAACTACTCAACGGACAGGAAGAAGCTGACGAAACAGGCGAGGCTAGAGAGGAGACCTGGAGAGGAGGGTGAGGACGAGGAAGGGCTTCCTGGCGACGACGCCGGCGAAGAGGGAGAAGGCGGGGCCCAGCGCGATGAGCGCGTACCCCAGCCCCGCCGCCACCGTCATCTCCCCTCTCGCGACCTGGCCTCCGCACGCCGCCGGCGAGACGGGGACTGGCTAGTTTCGGGGGGCAGAGGAATGCTCTGTTCGCGCAGTTTTGATGAATGGTTGGCCAAAGACTAGATTTTAGGCCGGGCTTTAGTACCACCTCGCGTGGGTCGAAACGATTTCGACGACCATCATAAGAGGAGGGCTAACTAGAATCGCATTGCCAAAATGAGGCGCCAAATGTAGCTGAAGTGGTGGATCGGAAGATCTTGCTTGTGGTATACAAGCTCAGCAATCTTACCAATCTTGAATTGAGATACCGAATGTGTGCATGATATATGACCTAGCAAACCTTTTTTATCTCGCCATTTTATGTGGAAATACCTTCTTTTTATCCTGCATTTTCTTTTTTTATCCAACATTTTTGGATGTGCCAACCTTTTTATCCCACTCTCTTTTATGTGAATACCTCTTTTAACCTGCATTTCTTTTTTTTACCCCACATTTTGTGGATGTGTAAAAACTTTTTGGGATGTGCAAACTTTTTATCCTTCATTTCTTAATCCTATGTTTTATCCATATTTCTAGCAATCCTACATCTTTATTCCATTCTTAATCATACATTTTATCTTTGATTTGCGAACACTTTTTTCCAACATTTTTATCTTAGATTTAAGATCGCATTTTATCCTGTATGTGCAACTCTCTTTTATCTACATTTTTCTTAATCCACTAAGCAATCTTACCAATCTACTTTCTTCGTTCCAAAATGTAGTGAGTTTGAGCTCTCCTTTTTTGACCCAAATTTCGTCGCTCATCTTACTAAAAAAAATTGCACAAAAATTACACATTTGTGTATGATGGCTTGCTTATTAATCAAGTTCTTCAAAAAGACTTAAACTTGACTATTTTGCACAATTTAGATAAGACACACATTTAAAATTGGGGTATAAAAAAGTCATCCACCTAAGTCATGTGTAGTAGAACATTAACATAAAATGTTGCGATTGATTTATGCACCTAAATACGTTTTGTTATCCCATATTTTTGGATGTGCAAACTTTCTTATGAAATCTTTTTTTATCTTGAGATGTGCCAAGATTTTTTATCTTGTATTTTATTAATCTTACATTATCTAGGATGTGCCGACATTTTTCCTACATTTTATCTTAGATCAAGATCACATTTTATCTTGGATGTGCAACCTTTATAATCCTACATTTTTCTTATTTTCATGATACATGCACCTGACAAAGTTTTTTATCCCACAATTTATCTTGGATGTGCAATTTTATTACCTACATTTTCTTTAAATTTACATTTTGTCTTGGATCTTATTGTCTCTGGTATTTTATCAAGTACATGTGAAATTGACATCGTCACATCGGTGAAATATGTGATGAGCACAACACATGAAATGTTATTCACCCATTTTTTGGGAATCAATAAATTTATATAATTTATGTTATGTACAAAGAATTTACAATGGTAGAAACAACTACCCTAAAATTTTTGGTTTTGATGACATGGTCCTCCTCAGCTCATGCAACAGCTAGATCGTATCCTGCTTCTACTCTGGTAGTTGCCTTACTAAAGGTAAAGAGAACCTATGATAGACCAAACCCTCTGTAGGGACCGTGACACCCTGAGAGGGGGTGAATTATAAAACCTAAGGCTCTAATTGCATATCTAAAAATCTATTTCAATTTCTATCTAAATATGCTCTAGGTTTTCTCTATGTGTTGCTATCTCTACCGCTACAAGTTTTGCACCCTAGGTCCAATCCTATACTAGCATGGCAAGTCCAGGAAGAGGTAAATGCAGAAAGTAGTGCAAGTATGAAATACAGAAGCTTAAAGGGTAGAGAAGAGCAAACTCCCGACACGGCGATTTTTACCGAGGTATCGGAAAGCTCACGAGCTTTCCACTAGTCCTTGTTGTTGGAGTCCCTTTCAAAGGGAATGCCCTCGCAAGGGCATAAACTCCCCGGTCGAGTAACTCCGTGGGTGACCACGGTACTTTCCCACGCGCAAGTGGGTCTCCGCTCGTCCCTCCCCGGATGCTCCTCGCCGCCTTCACTTGGTAGAGCTTCGGCCAAACGCCAAGGCCTCTCCTCCCTTGCACAAGCACCGGCGGCCACTCCACAAACTCGTTGGAGGGTTTCGCAAGACTACAAGCCCGGATTACAACACTTGGTGCGGCAAGCACCGGTAAGCAAAGAGGTATGCAAACCTCATTAAACTCTAGGCTAAACACTAAGAGATGCGCTAAAGGGTTAGACTAGCACTAAGCAATTTGCTAATCACCTAGATATTCTATTTAGCACTTTGGTGGATTGAGCACTCAAGAATGTGCAGACACTTGCCAATATGTCCACTAAGCTCAAGCACTCTTCAATGGCCGAGGCACCTCATATTTATAGCCCCAACCAAAGGAACTAGCCGTTGCAACTTTCCTACGTACCACCGACTAAATTGATAGGTGCAGGAGGGGACCATCGAATTAGTCGATGGTGCCACCTCAGCTAGCCGTTGAACTAGCCCTTCGAATCCTTGTGTCACTGACATGTGGGTCAGCCCAACCACTGATTGATTCGGTGCCTGCTCTCTGGTACCATCGAATTGGTCGATGGTTTCCCACACAGAGAGGTCTTCAGCCTTCTCACCAGCACCGACTGATTCAACGCCACCTTCTTCACGACCATCGAATTGATTGGTGCATTCCAAAGACAACCAGCTTCTGAACCTCCATCATCGACTGATTTGATGCCCTCCTCTTGACACCATCGAAATAGTCGATGACCACCAGAATCCATACAGTATCGAATTGCACCTCTGGATGCCATCATCGACTAATTCGATGCCAACTTTTGGCCACCATCGAATTAGTCCGATGGTTACTCAACCACTGCTGACTGGCTCTCTGATCATCATCGACTAATTCGGTGCTCATGCTTATGCACCATCGAATTAGTCGATGGTCTTCTTCGTCTTCTCAGCCCCTTGGTCACTGATTGATTCGGTGGTTTCCGCTGACCACCACGGAAATAGTTGGTGGTCACTCTGTGACATTGATTTGCTTCTTTCTTCCATGGGTTTTTGATCCATCTTCTTTGCCATCTTTTCTACGTGTTTTGGATGCTTCAAAATATGGCTAAGGACACTTTTTCACGTGAATTGGATGGCTTCCAAAGTATCCTTGGGACCCTAGAAATATCTACGAGTATCATCTAGACAATTGTTAGTCCCATTGGTTATGTTGTCAATCAATCGCCAAAATCACATGGCCTAGGGCCATTTTCCTTACACCCTCCCTCTGCCCCACTCTTCATTCGATGCTTTGTTATGCATTCCTATTGATTCCCTCAACTATGACTTCTACTCCTTTGTCAAAATAAGTGGTACCGATCTCATCTACTAGGTTTTGTCTCCAGCACATCCTCAAAATGTGGTTTGGTGTAGAGCACACTCTATTCCTTGATTTAGTCAATAGGACACTCTCATCGTTTTATTTGGTGCACAACACATTGCTCTAGTAAGCAATTCTTTTGCAGCCTAAGAGGTGAGAGAACCATCACGTAAAAAGACTAGAATGTTCCTCGCTTTCTAACAGAGCCTTCCAAGGTTGTCAGGAGATTTACAATTTATTTTAGGAGACAAGATATAGGATAAGTAACTAGACTTTTACCATTGTTAACATCTCACAAATTATATTTTAAAATCGATTCGACGACATTATAAACAACAAAGAGAACCTGCAATTGGAGGGGCCTAGGACGAGCGGCCTTGCGTGCGATGACAGGCGAGCTTATGCGGAAGGAGTTGGGAGGGCACGAACGGGTGGGTGGTGGTCGGCCTAGGCGTCGACAGGAGGCTGTTGTCCACAGGCGGCGTACCGGCTTAGCGGAGTTGGGGCAGCGCGCAGGCTGGTGGAGTCGGGGCGGCAGGCGTAGGATGGCGGAGCACGAGGCGACGAACGTGTGGACGTTGGCTGGCGTCTTCGCGGGTTCCTCCAAGATCCGGACGCCGGCGGGGACGGATGCCACGGTTGCAGCCTCCGTACTTGCGACGAGAGTGGACCGAATGGACAAGTCTAGGTGCTGCACAGGAGAGATTGGAGCCATAGAAAAAAATCCAGCAGCATTTTTGTCCTTCTAGCATCATTCTCTCCCCTTCTATAATGAAAAATAGTATTTTTTTTATGGTGGTATGCTACAGACCAAACAATATTTGGTGATGTAATATTGGTGATGTGCTACAGACTATTAAGAGTACAATGTGCTGCACACCACGTTCTGAGGATGTGCTACAGACCGAAAACCCCATCTACAATCATATTGCTTTATAGAATTCATCTTGTCATCACAATTCTAACACACAGACATAGTTTGATTATTACACGGGCCATGCTAATGAGCATTCTCAGATAACTTAGTTGATCTATAACAGCGCAACATTTACGTACATGTCCTCAAAGGTCATGTCTAGAACCATAGACCCACCCTCCTAACCAAACAAGTTTTTTTATGTTAAGGTTTTAAAAACATACCATACCACTATCATTAATTTTGAAGAGCACATAATCTGCGAAATTGAAGGAACCTATGATGAAATTTGTTATATTTTTCTACAAGTAAAAAGTATGGGTATTTTCAGAATTTAAAGATTTTTTAATTCTTCTCTGTAATTATGTTATTTCTTTTTATTTTTCTTGTTAGTATAACATCCTACCATCATCCTTAGTTATCTTTTTGCTTTTTTACATTTCTTTCTTTACCATAAAATTTCTAGGAATTTCAACTAATAAAAATATTAGAACGTAAAGTTTTTTATTATAAAACTGCTAATATTAGAAATATTAAATATGCAACGAAATACATTGACTAACAAAATTAAATATAAAGCTTAAAATAGTAATATGACGAAACACGATTATAGAATAACAAAAAGGTGAAACCCATTTCCGACTACGTCGAAATCGTAATTTGTCAGACTAAAATCATAATTTTGTCGAACCAAATTAACGCTCGGACACCCGCCCCATTCTTCCCCTTCCCGGTTCCTGCAAGGCAACCAAACCAACCCCGGAAAGCCGTGACCTCCTCACCTGACCGTCTTCCCAAATTCTTCCCCCCATGCCGCCGAATCCTCCGGTCCCCCACCAGCAAAACCGCGTCTAGGGTTCTCACCTCCATCCACCGCGCACTACCCTCGTCCCATCCCCTTCCCGCCCCGCGCCGCCGCCGCCGCCGAAGATGGCGCTGCTCGCGACGCGCTGCGGCAGGCGTTCCTGATGCCGCGGCGCGCCTACGCGGCGCTCCGCGACGACGAGCACTCCCTCCCGCGCCTCCGCCGCCCGCTGGCCGTGGCGGCCGCCTGCTGCGTCGCCGCCGCCGTGGCCGGCGCGGCCTGCGTCAGCCTTGGGATCGTGTTCCCCGCCGAGCCCGCGGAGCGGCCCTTCTGCCGGGAGCGCCGCATGCTGGAGGCGCTGCCCGCCGCCGCCAGCAGCAGGGAGGAGGAGCCCGAGGCGTACCGATACCGCGGGGGCGCCTTCTACATGACCACCGCAGAGGCCGCCGACTTCTACTGGATGGTCGTCTTCGTGCCTTCCGCCGTCCTCTTCGGCGCCTCGCTTACCTACCTTGTAGCTGGTGAGCCCACAATCTGGTGACCCTTTCCCCGTGGTGCTGTTGTGTTTATTTTTCCTTGACAGTATGTGGTATATGCTAGATATGGGTTGTTGTGCTTATTAGCCTCTGTATCAGCCATTGGACTTCGATTGGAAGTACCAGATTGTGATTGCAATTTGAAGAGACATATATGTATATATCTGGAAAACAGGCTTTTCCCTGCTTCACCATGTGAACATGGCCATTTTCATTTTTTTGATACTTATTGTATATCTGACATATATGGACATTACCGCATTAGAGGCCTGACTTTGGTTATGAAATCCTTTCCATTGCCATGGGATGTACTAACTATTTGATACTACCTGTTTTGGAGCCACCCATATTTGCACAATAATACTAGATTTGGTGGTTATTCACTTATTCTCCTAACCAGCTAAAATTCTACATTGCACAATGATAATAAAACCAGCCTTTACTCCAACTGCAAAACACATTTTATGCCAGTAAGATAGCTAATTTCACATCCAAAACTGAAAGTTGGATTTATAATGCTAATTTCTTGAGGTGATTTTTGTCCTTAACTAAAGGGAAGTGTTATTTCTGTTTTATGCTTCAGTAGCTTCATGGCCCTTGGTTCGTATATGTTGTAGATGAGTTATGTTGATATAGTTTGTGTATAGTGTATATTAGGCAATCTTTTGTCTTTATTATTCATTCCTTTTTCATTGCAGATGAGCCATTAGCCTGTAAATCCTTTAGATTCATTTCCCCCCTCAAATTGAATATAATAAAACCAATACATACTTGCAGGAGTATCTGTTGCATATGCTGCTCCAAGAAGACATCCCATGATCTGTGTTGTTGAGAATAACTTTTGTGCTTCTAGAAGAGGTGAGCTTATACATGCATCCTTGTCAGATATCTTTGAGATTTTAATTTTTCTTTTGGTGGCGTTAAGAATCTGAGCTAGCTGAGGTAACTACAGCTATTAGGACATTCCAATCTGTTAGTTTTTTTTTGGAAGCATACATTTTTCTGTCCTTACTTAATCTATTGTTTTTTTGGATATACGTAATCTATTGTTTTTGATTGGCACGAGGTCTTTCATTCTATGGCCCTAAAATAAGAGATATCACTATATCTTCCACAATAGACGTCTAAGGTTTACAAAACAGGAAAGGAAGTCATTAACTTAGAACAAATATGTTGATTTGACATGCATATTTCGCAGCTAATCACTGTTAGTCTGTTAGTAAGAAGTTTAATTCAAGCCCTGTATTTCCATCTTGAGTAGCTCTTGATGGTATTTCCTGGTACTTTCTGTTAGTGCATATTCTGCAGAAAACAAACTCTACTGTTCTAATGTCTGCATATTGTTGACTATCTCAAATTCTCAATAGCTACTATTTACCTACAAGGTAGAACCTCATAATAAGTAATTGTGCACAATGAAAGAAAACTTTCTACTTCCAGAATTTATTATCCAGTGTGCTATGTTATGCAAAGACTGAAAGACTATTGGTATGGTCACGGTGGTGCATAGTAAACTGTATTAGTATCATCCATATTCGTTTGTCCAAAATGACCATTTTTGGTACATCAATTTAATTCTAGTCCTGTAAGTCTTGATTGTACTTTGTTTCGTGCAAACAAAACACTAAAACTTTCTTATGTACAAATCAAGGTTATGTATGGCAACTGTTTTTCTGCTCACCAGTTAATATATCTTGAATTATGTATAGCATAAAGGTTTCCTTTTAGTACCCATAAAGAATGCATACATGAATTGCATCACTGGTACCTAAACTTAGAGGGATGTGCTGGCGTGCTGCTTGTGCTTCTAAATTTTATAATTGATTATGTAGATCTCATTTGTGTTCATTTATGTCCATTTGCTATCATTTGCAAATATTTATTATTATAACCATTAGTTGTTTTTTGTATGTTGAGATCATGAGATGGAGCTACAAATTTGTGTATTTATTATGCATGAGTTTGATGTTCAGTGAGCCAGTTACTTTGAACTTTATCTTGTTAACACCACAACAATATTGAGCATCCATGTATTATTGGTGGCTGCTGATGGATCATTCTAAGCAACTGATTTAAAAAATTATACTGAGGATCTTTTCAAACCTAATGTAACAACTTGCACAAAATCATCAATTAGTAAAAGAACTTTTATGTTGCTGATGTGTAAGCTACTGGTTCTAGTTTATGCTTTTATAATGAAATTGACATCAGCACCACCAATCTAGGACCCTTAACATGCATGTGAAGGTAATTTCTTGGGTTGGGTCACTAATCTCATCTTGGAATTGTGCAGGTGGTGTTCGTTGCCTGGCTGTACTTAATGCAGTTTTCGCGGTAGTATTTGGTCTGATGGCAATTATTCTAGGATCAACATTGCTGGCCCTAGGAAGTACTTGCTCTGTTCCCCTTTTTTGGTGCTATGAAATTACTGCCTGGGGTTTGGCAATCTTATATGGTGGCACAGCCTTCTTCTTGAGACGGAAAGCCGCAGTTGTCCTTGACGAGGGTGATTATGCTACCCACAATGTGGGTCTAGAGATGTTAGAGTCCAAGTTGGAAGTGACCCCAGAGATGCAACGGCGCATCAACGATGGTTTCAAGCAATGGATGGGTTCGTCCCTTCTTTCTTCCGACGATGAGGATGAAGCCTCAGATGACTATATCGAGCACAATGTTCCTAGCCCGACTGCCTCGGTTGAACAACACAGGCAGGAGAATGATCAAGAGACCTGACTGCTGTATAAATAAATGTACATAGAGTTCCGCTTACTCGTTGAGGATTGGTGTTGTTGTAAATGTCTGGTTCAGGTTCCATTGCTAACAAGTGATTGCTTTTGTTCTTTTTCAAAAGAGAGGAGAGACTGCGGGATTAGTTAGCTTCCCAAGTTACTATTTCGCTTTCCCGATTTATTTTACGCCCCACCGGCAGTTCATATACATGCATAGAAAAAGTAGTTAGCAACATACGTGTATGCACGTTATCTCATAAGTCAAAGGCCACCTGGAAGTCTATTGGCCTCTTGAGCAGATGTATGCTCCTGTAAGTGCTGTTTGCTGAACGAGTGGGGAATGCTCAGGCAAATTGAACCATTCTGTACACGTTTGACAAGGTTTATTCCATGTTTTCTTGGTTTGTGCAACGAGGTGAGCATGATGTAAGGTTTCTTCTGTACGCGAAAATTTTGGTAAAATCGATCCCATTTGGTGCACTTTCTGTGGTGTGGTGACCTCTGGCTCGCTACTCAGGGGAATTTTGTAGTCCTTTATTTCTGCATTCTGATGTTTTTGTTCAAAATCCATGAAAGCAAGAGGCGTGCAGATTTCGGTATGCATAATCCGTAGATCGAAAGGAGAAAAAAATTCTTGAGCCAAGAAAAACGATTAGCTTAACAAATCAAAGAATACATTGTGTTTTCCTGACTGCCAGTTTCATACATAGTATACCGCAGAGCCCAAGCGTCTCTCGTCTTGTTGAGAACGTGCCTGCAGCTCTGGAGAGCCATGTCCAAAGTACATACTAGTTGAGAAAAAATCAGTAGCTACGCGCAGCAGCAATCCTCTCAATGCGTACGCAGACCAAAAAATAAACACCCTCTTCTCTTCCCCTCATCTAGAATCTTCTAGAACGTGGAGGCAAAAGGACAAGGAACACATCAGTAGTAAGAGATCGAAGAGAACATCACTAGTGATGAGTACGTACGTGCTGCGCCTCAGCTATGTACACGCATGCAAGAAACCGGATCACAGGCCGGATGATCCGTCGTCGCCATCGGCGTCTTCTCCCTTCCGGCAAGATCATATATATATATATCCCTGAACGTGTCGCCCGTGGTATTGGACCTCTCTATCGATGAATGGTAGGCTCAGAGCTCAGCTAGCTCAGCGGCCGGTTCCGGTCAGTTCAGTCAGTGACGCGCGGAGGGGCTCCTCATGCCGCCGGAGGAGAGGCTGTCGACGTAGGAGAACTTCTTGGTGGGTGCCATGCTGGGCGCCTTCTTGAGGAGCTTGGCCTCGGCGTCGGCGTCGAGCGTGCCGTCCTCCCTGCGCTTCATCAGCTCGTCCTGGTCGAAGTGCCACCCCATGAAGTCGAAGAGCGTCATGGAGGCCGGCGCCTCGTTGAGCTTCTCCAGCTCCTCCTTGGCGTCCAGCTTCCTCGCCGTGGGCGCCTCCAGCGCCGCCGACTCCATCATCCGCTTCGCCGCCTCGCTCGCCGTCAGGTTCTGCGCCGCCGCGTCCGCTCCCAGCACGTCCTCGATGCGCGACATCACGCTGTACGCCAGGCTCTCCAGCACCCTCGAGTAGCTCTCCAGGAGCGAGTACCCGACGTCCTGTTTGTTTATTTGCACCAAGCAAATTTGATCGATGCATGATCAATTCATTGTTTTCCATCGATCAAATTAAATGATACTACAACACGACGGCGTACCCTGTTGTACTGGATCTTGGAGATGTCGAGCTGGGACTGAGGCGTGCCGGGGAACTGGAGCTTGAGGAGGTGGAGGATGGTCTCGGCGCGCTCCTCGAACTGCTCGCGCTTCTCGAAGCTCACGATGGAGCTCCACGACGACTTGGAGTCCTTGGTCTGCATCTTGCGCTTCCAGATCACGGTGGAGGCCTCGATGCGGTTCTTGAGGTCCAGCACCTTGTGCTCCGTCGACAGGTCCATCCCCGCCAGGAACTCCAGCGGGTCGAACGTGTCCTCGGTGATGCTCCTGTAGATGGCGTCGCCAAGGCTCGTCTTCCCTTTCTGTTGGATAGATCGCGTTCATTATTCACGGTCATCATCAGGCGATGCCAATTCTATAGAGTAGAGGAGGTGACCCAATTCATCCAAGAATGAAGAAAAGGCTTAGCTAGATCATTGCCTTTGGGAGCGACTCGATGTAGATCTCGGGGATCTCCATCTCCACGAGCACCTGAGCGTTGATGGCCATGGCCGCCTTGAGAACCTGGTTGACGCACTCCTTCTGGTACTGCAGCCACTTGCGGGTCACGTCCGAGAGCCCCTCCGACGGCACCTTCACCGTCGGCATCCACCACTTGTCGTCGTCGCGCTTGTTGTCGCCGCCCTTCTCGTACCAGAACTCGGTCTGGTCCACGAAGTTGTCCATGTAGCCCTGCCTCATGGTTTTTGCGTGTCACTCACAATTGGCATCGAGATGATCGATCGATCATTGCACAATCAATCAATGACAGATCGAGAAGAAGGTAGCAGCACTCACGATGAGCATGGCATCAAGCTTCCGTAGCGCGGGGATGTTCATTGCAAGGTCGCGCCGCTGCGACGTCGACATGACCTGAACGACAATGGCCGTACTCGTACGTGTCAAGATCAATTTGGTCCAACAAGTAAGGCATGAATTGATCGAAGCAAGGGTGGTGATGCCGTTCAATTCAATTTGGTCCACAAGACATATGAATCGATCGAAACAAAAAACGAGAACGACCTCCATGACGGTGCCGTTGTCCAAGGTCTGTCGCGTGGGCACGAACTCGACGATGTGGTCGGTGACGGACAGCAGCCAGCCGACCTCCCTCTTCCATCGCTCCTTGGTGTCGGGCGCCATGGGCTCCAGCTTGCGGTGCTCGCCGAACACGGACGCCGCCAGGTTGGTCACGGCGTTGGAGAGCGCCAGCGCAGACGACACGCCCTTGCCGGTGCCGGACATGTCCTCGCCCAACAGCAGCTTGGCGAACTTCTCCTTCATCATGTCCAGCTCTGAAGCACATCCATCCCAAGCAATCCAAGCAAGAAATTGCAACATCAGATCATCAGGCTCTGAGAATTGGATTTGAAGAAATCGATGGACGGTGTACCTGTGGGAGGCCCGTCGCGGGCGAGCCGGGACCGCGCACCAGCGGCCGCCGCGCGGCCGTTGGGCAGCGGCGGCGTGCCGGCGGCGCCATTGTTAAGGGACTCGTGCATCTCGTCGGCGGTGGTGTTGCTTCCGGTCCTGTGGAGGAGGTTGCTGTTGTTGTCGCAGCTGCTGTGCGATCCGGTCTTGTCGAGGCTGTGGCCGCGCCGGAGGAAGCGCACCATCACCCAGCCCACTGCCTGGAGCTTGGCGTGGGCGACGCGCGGGACTCGGCGGCGGTCTTGCACCGCCGCGCTGCTGCCTGATGAGGCGCCCCCCCTCCTCCTCCCAGCTTGCTAGCTACACGGCGACGCCGGCCGGCCGGCTCGGCCCCCCAAGAACGCTCGCCGCCGCACGCACGCGCGTTCACCCTGACCTACACCACCGTACTACCGCCTCCGGACCGACCGATCCAACGGCGGCGGCGGCGGAAAGGGAAGGGGAAGAAGAGCTAGCGGCAGGTGGCGAGGAGGGAACTAATGGGGAGAGGACATGCCGCGCACGACCACCGAGGGGGGAGGGGGGGATTGAAATTGAACTAGGCGAGCGATCCGGGCCGGCCCTCGCGGGGAAAACTAAATGGGGGGAGGGCAGCGGCCGTGCCTAATTTAAGCGGGGCACGAACGTGCGGCGCATGTCGGCCGGGGAGCTCTGGTTTTTTCTTTCTCTGCGCTCTTCTCTTCTCTTCTCCCTCCCTCCACCGTGGCGTTGGCGGTGGTTGGTTGCTGGGGGCCTTTGCTTAGTTTAGGGGTGAGAGGGGAGGACCGGAGGAGGGAGAGGGGGAGGGGAGGCCGGGAAAAAACGGCGGGAGAAGACAACGCTCCCGCCCACTCCTTGGCGCCAATCGACTCCACCGGGGGTCAGCTGGGTGTCAATGTGAGTATTGACCGTCTGATTGCTCTGATCTGACGGTCAATGGGTTTTTGTCGTAAAATTGGAGGAAATAATGATAAATGAGATTGGGATACAAGTATACAACGAATACATTTTTGTCATGTAACGACCAATTTGGTCGCATTAAGCCAGCATGCAGGGGTCTCTGTCATAAATTCCACTTTCTTCTATCAACGCAAGAAGTTCCCAATTAAGTTTAGGTTATGACTAAGCCAATGGAAATTGTGTGTTTTAAGTAGTAGTTTGTTGGGGAAAGTCCACTTTAATAGACGTTTTCCTGTTTGTTTGAGCTCAACCTTTTAATGTGTTTAACATGACTGAACAGACTGCACCGCTGATTTTATGCTTAAACTGATTTGTATTATTTATAAGTGGTATATACAAACTCTTATCTATAAGTGTTGTCCAAACTCTTCTTTCAGTAGCACCCTTATGTAGCTTCAGCCTACATAGGCGAACCAAAGGAAGAACATCATTGAATCGACCCCGTCACAGTTAGGACAGGAAAAAAAAAACAGCTAAGCAATCAACTACTGGTTCTGAACCTTATTTCTCAGAAGATGAACAGAGGAGAGCATACCGCATAGCTCGTCATGTTATAACGATACAATGTTTATTGATTTTTGTGTCGAACATTATGACAGAATGTTTCTACTACTGAAGAGGAAAAGGATTTACAGATACAGAGGGACCAACTTGACAACTGAAGGGAGATTGTTACACGAATTTGAAGGCCAAGGAGCAGAAACTAGCTTATTCTATAGCTAGTGCAGGTGCTGTCAAGGTAAAACTTTGAAGCAATGCCATATTCCATCCGTGGAATTTGCATGATTTGGAGAATCAGGTGGAACAATCATCAAGCTCTCACAATATGACATGTCAAGAAGATCTGTTATATTTGACATATGTAGCTCCTGTGACTTTTGATTAGCACTAATGCAAATGTTGTCGCGATGATCATTGTTAGATTGGTGATTATATGCTGCAGAGATCCCTCTGTTAGATGTAACTTCCAGACAATTCGTTGGTACCTCTTTTGCCTGGGCCCCTGGAAAACTAGCCGTGGCACAAGAGATCCTCTGATCCACAGAACTCGAAGAGTTAGATCTGCCTATTTGCCTATCCACCTTTTCTGAGACATTGACTGAAGCATAACCTTTTCCTTTCAGAGTACTTTTATTTCTACAATTTTCTGCAGGTCCTGGTTCCAATTTGGGTCTTAATGTTACCGGCGAATATGGTGAAACATGAAAATTCGTGATTGAATCTTGGCCACTCTTAATGGTACTGGAGCATTTATTCTTTGTTTGCTCCTGCAATCCTCTAACTAAATCTGACTTCATTTGTTTCTTCATAAGACTAGGCCAGTGATTCTTAACTGCTTTCCCTGTCCTGGCAGCATAGAATATGATCAATTGCAACATAGATAAATTGGTTAAAAGTGCCCTGAATTCTTACAAAAAGAAATGAATGGCAACAGGACCGAATGAAAATAGCAGAACTTAGTCAGAAAAGATAAAACTAGTAATGTCACATAATGATGCCCTATCTATTTCTGGACAGTAGTTAAATTTCTGAAGATGAACGTTATGGTCTAGTTAATAGCAGGGTAGGTAGTGTGCACCACAATACAAATTATTAATGTTTATTTTGCAAGGAGAATGGTACAAACTGAATATGAGAGAATGTCATAGAGGTTTCATTTTAACATCTTGATCTCACCTCCCAGGAAAAGGTTGGCCAGTTTACACCATTTGTTTCCATGAATTTTATAAGCTTGGATTAGTTCAATGTCCTCCTGTTCTGACCATGGCTGGTTGTTCACAGCAGGGTCAAGATAAAATATCCATCTGCATCCTCAAATTTCATGAAGGTAAAACCTCAGTAGTTCCAAACAAAGATTTGATTATTTGAAAGGATGGTTTCAAAATGGAAACGCGAATAAGGATTAAAATGTAGGTATTATGAAAGCTACTGATTATAGATTAATGTTCGTGACTAATGAGGGATGAGGTGTAAAGTGCAACACATTTTTGGAAATCCTTAGTTTTGCCACACTTCCATGCAATAGACTATACTCACGCTCGTCTCCAAAGACACAATGGGGGCACATAAAAGTCATTGTTCATTTGTTCGTAGATTTGCATTCAACATATTACCTCTGAAAATAGAACCAAATTACAATATTTCTGTCTCTTTGCTATGGTTACTTGAATGAAAACATTAAATGATTTATTTATAGTCTATAAAGAGTGCCACAAAAGGCGTCTTTTAGTTAAAAGGACTTGCTCTCAAGAATACATACACACATGTTTTTTTTCTTCTAAACGGTGCCATAGAAAGCTGTAACGGTGTCTAAAAAGGCATGTCTTACATACGTAAGACCCAGTAGTTAGTACTGTTTATTGATTTTCTGAAGCTTCATGTGATGTCAATAATTCTTGAGAAATCGTAGCATAACATGGTTGTTGTTGTAAGCAATATGGCTGGGAATAATAGATTGATGGATGGAGTACAAAGGAGTTACACATATATAGGCAAGGAGCCTTGGGTTGGTTTATAGAAGCACCACCACCGTAGGATCCTTGCCTAGTCATCCATCTAACCTAGAACCCTGGCAGCCGCACAGGAGTAGGAGAGGCCTGTGCGGCAGCTCAACAGAGGCCCATTAGGGCCTGCCTAACAGGACCCTAACTACCTTGCTAACACGCCCCCGTAGTCGCATCGTCGGATTTCTGGACGTTGAGACTGGACCTGAACTCCGTGAACACCGAGGAAGGAAGACCCTTGGTGAAGACGTCGGCGTACTGAGATGAGGTAGGCACATGCATGACACGGACATCCCCAGTGGCAACGCGTTCGCGCACAAAGTGAAGATCAATCTCAATGTGTTTGGTACGCTGATGCTGAACCGGGTTGGAGGACATGTAGACAGCGCTAATGTTGTCACAGTATACCAACGAAACTCGGCGAAGAGGAGCATGAAGTTCCAGAAGGAGCTGTCGGAGCCACGAGACTTCTACAACACCATTGGCCACAGCACGGTACTCGGCTTCGGCATTGGGGCGAGGCACCGTGTTTTGTCGCTTGGAAGACCAAGAAACAAGGTTGCCGCCAAGAAACACAGCATAGCCCGAGGTGGACCGACGGGTGTCGGGGCAGCCAGCCCAATCAGCATCGATATACACCGTGAGGTCAGTGGTGGTGGAGGGACGCAGAAGAAGGCCTAGATCCAGTGCCCCTCGAACATATCGCAGGATCCGCTTGAGAGCTGCCAGATTGGGGTTCCCGGGGATCGTGCATATGGAGACACACCTGCTGCACAACATATGCAATGTCAGGCCTGGTGAAGGTGAGCCACTGCAGTGCACCAGCGAGACTCCTGAAGTTGCTGGCATATGGAACAGGAGGACCATCGGCAGGGAGCTTGGGATTGGTGTCCACAGGCGTCGTGTAGGGTTTGCAATCGGCCATGCCAGCGCGGTCCAGAATGTCCAACATGTACTGGCGCTGGGAAAGAAGAAGACCTGAACCAGAGCGCTGAACGCGCATCCCAAGGAAGTGGTGCAGCTGTCCGAGGTCCTTCATGGCGAATTCTTGCTGGAGAGCAGAGATGGTGCGACGAAGGAGTGCAGAGGAGGAAGCTGTGAGCACGATATCATCCACGTAGAGCAGCAGGTAGATCAAGTCTGATCCGCGGCGATAGACGAACAAGGATGTGTCTGATTTGGCTTCAACAAAACCCAGGCTGAGGAGGAAGGCAGCAAACCTGCTGTACCAGGCACGAGGAGCTTGCTTGAGGCCGTACAAAGACTTGTTGAGCCGACAAACAAAGTCCGGATGAGCCGGATCCTCGAAGCCTGAAGGTTGTGCACAGTAGACCGTCTCGGACAGGGTCCCGTGGAGGAATGCATTCTTGACGTCGAGCTGGTGAACGGCCCAACCGCGAGAGAGGGCTAAGGACAGCACTGTGCGAACCGTGGCGGGCTTGACCACCGGACTGAAGGTCTCATCGTAGTCAATGCCGGGCCGCTGCGTGAACCCACGGAGGACCCAACGAGCCTTGTAGCGCTCAAGGGACCCATCGGAGAGCAGCTTGTGCTTGAAGATCCACTTCCCAGAAACAATGTTGGCTCGGGGAGGTCGTGGCACAAGGTCCCAGGTGTGATTCTGCAGCAGGGCGGTGTACTCCTCCTCCAAAGCAGCCCTCCAATTGGGATCGGAGAGAGCACTACGGAAGGTCTTCGGGACGGGCGAGAGCGGAGCGGCGTGGTACAGTACCGGAACACGGAAGCCGTGCTTGGCACGGGTAGTCATCCTGTGCTGGTTCACCATTGGAGCAACAGGGAGGGTGCCCTTGGGTAAGGACGCAGGAACGGGCGTCGAAGCAGCTCTAGGTACCCGGCGAGAGTAGACGTGTCGGAACGCGTCAAGGGGTCGGTGCAGCGGGCGGCATGTCGAGGCCGCGGGTTGAGGGCAGCGAACTGGTGACGAGGAAGTCGGGGCGTCCGCGTCCTGGAACTGCGACTGGGCCACAGCCGGCCGGGGCGTGGCCGCAGCTGGCTGATGGCCCTCCGGGACCGGTTGACGTCGGGGGCCGCCTGTGGCAGGCGGAGGGTGCTGCAGGGGCACCGACGTCGGGGCGAGGAGACGGCCGGAGACATCGGAGGGCGCACGTGGCTGTGCGGGACGGGGAACACCGGGACCTGCAGGGAGTAGAGGCTGAGGCGGTCCAATTGGAGCCGGCACAGCATTAGTAGACACATCTAGGAACTCAAAGTCAGGCGGTGTAGGTCTGGGAGTCTCCTTGTCGAAGGGAAAGGAGGTCTCATCAAATGTGACATGACGAGAGATGATGACCCTATTAGAGACAGTGTCGAGGCATCGGTATCCTTTATGGTGGGGAGAGTATCCCAGAAAGACACACCGAGTGGAGCGCGGGGCAAGTTTGTGACGAGCCGTGGCGGAGAGGTTGGGATAACAAGTGCACCCAAAAACACGAAGATGATCGTACACTGGTAGAGTGCCGTGGAGGGCAAGGTGGGGTGTGGCGAACTAGAGTGTCTTGGTGGGCACAATGTTAAGGAGATATGTGGCTGTGGCGAGAGCCTCAGCCCAATATGTGGGGGGCATGCTGGCCTGAAACAAGAGAGAGCGTATTATGTTGTTGATGGAACGAATAGTACGCTCAGCTTTACCGTTTTGGGGTGAAGTTTAGGGGCAAGACATGCGAAGGTGGACGCCGTGGGTGAGAAAGAAGGTGCGAGCACTAGAGTTGTCAAATACTTTGCCATTGTCGCATTGCACAGCCTTGACAGGGGTGCCGTGCTGAGTAGCCACATAAGAGAAGAAATTAGCAAGGGTAGAAAATGTGTCAGATTTCATACGCAGGGGAAAGGTCCACAAGTAATGTGAATAATCATCCAAAATGACCAAATAATATTTGATCCCTGAGACACTAACAATGGGTGATGTCCAGAGATCACAATGTATGAGATCAAATTTACTAGTGGCACGAGAGGACGACGTATGAAAGGGGAGACGAACATGTTTGCCTAACCGACACGCATGACAAAGCGAGTTGCTAATATCTTTATTACAAAATGGCAAGATGGCAGAGAGCTTTGACAGGGCCTCATGACCAGGATGTCCAAGACGGCGATGCCAGAGCGATGAGGAAGAGCCGCTGAGGAGAGCTGTGGCCGCAGGTGGACATAGAGGATATAGGGGCCCCGAACTATTGCACCTGGCGAGGAGTCTCCGCGTGTGCAGATCGTTCACAGAACAACCAGCAGGGTCAAATTCAATAGAACAATTATTGTCGGAGGTAAACTGGCGTACAGAAATGAGGTTCTTGATAAGTGAAGGAGAAACAAGCACTTTGTGAAGAAAAAAAGAACCAGGTGACTGTGTGAGCCAGTGGCTGTGACAGGCATGAGAGAGCTCAATTGGGCCCCCGAAACATACAGGACAGTAAAGGGCAACCTAGTAAACCTAAAACAAATCCCCTCCAAACTCCAGTCCCCTAAAAATTTTTTGTCAATGTAGGATAATAGGATTGTGTCTAATGGATGGATTGTATTGCATTGAGGCCTCGGCCGATATATATGAGAGTACAAGACTTGGGGGTAAGGCAACCCCACCGGATACATATGGCAGTCTACGATACGTATACCTAAACTACCAAATATACTCTAACACTCCCCCACAGTCACAGCGGGAGCACCGCAGACGGTGAGACTGGAGAAGAAGCCGAAGGCAGGGGCCGACAGACTGACATCCCCCCGCAGACAAAGCGTCGGTGTGGTGCGGACGCTGCGACTGGAGAGAACCGGCGAGTAACTCATGCGGATGACAGCCCTTTGTGCCGATGTCGAGGTAGCCGAGCTGGAGGGCGAGGAGCCATGGTCGAGGATGCCGTGCGTAGAGTAGCCGTGGTCGATGTAGAGCTGTCGAGGTTGCCGAAGACAAGGTAGCCGCAGAAGCCGCAGGCGCACGAGGAGGCGCCGTGGTGATGGTGTGACGGAGAAGACGTCGGAGACGAAGATGGCGGCACGTCTAGTCGTAGAGGAGGGACGATGCCGGAGTCAACGCAGTCAGGGCCATCAGGCGAGACATTCATGGGTTTGGCAGACCCAGGAACGCATCGGGGACGATGGCATGCACCGGTGTTGCCAATACCGGACGTGCGAGGGAGAGTGCACAACCAGGAGCCCTCGTCTGATAGACCAGCAGAGAAGGCCTCCAAGGCGGTCGCAGGTGCAGAAGAATGGCGGAGTAGAAAATGTCGATGCAGCCCGCAGTTGCTGGAGTAGATGAACGGGGTAGATGAGACGGCGACGCTGGCGACGAGGTTGTGCTAGACGAAGCGAGGAGGTAAACCCGGACGATCTGGCACAAGGCAAGATGGTATGGATGACGCGGCGGCGGACCTCGAAGGAGACGGGGAAGAACTCGAACAGCTTGATGAAGACCATACGCGTAAGACGCGCACTGACGTAGTCGAAGACGAAGGTCGATGACGTAGTCGACAGCGGTGAAGATGCAACGACGAAGGAGACCACTGGTGGCACCGCTGCAACCCGAAGAGGTGAAACAGCGGCAGCCCTCCATGCTCGGAAGCGCAGTACGAAGACTGACGTCACGGGAGCCGGGTGGATCATGCACGTTGCCTGATCAGACCGAAGATGCGCGAGGCGAGGCGACGATGGACGAAGTTGATGGAGGCGTCCCGATCGGTGAAGGCGAAGACGAGCCGGCGAGGGTCGACGAGCGGGAGAAGCGGCCAAGAGAGCGGTGCACCGCCCATGTAGCCATGCCGCACAGTCGGAGGCGAGGAAGAAGCTGGTGAAGTCGATGCCGACGTCGAGGTAGAGGCGCGATGTTGACGGGTGGTGGGTGACGCAATCTTGATCAGTGATCGAGCAAAAATAAGAGAAATAAAAAAAATAGGTCAATAGCAACTTCTTGTGTAGAGTCTCCGGGTGCACGAAGTGAATACCCCCAACCCCTCTTATCTCTTGCCGTTTCCTCCCCATCACGGTCAAGCAGTAACGAGCCATGGTGCGACCGTGCGGGGGAGAGGAAGAGCCAGAGGAAGTCAGGCAGCCACAGGCAGCGTGGATGCGGATCCGGCGGTTCAGCCTGGCGCCAGGCGGTGCTGGAGGCTAGCAGAGTGATATGGCCTGTTTATTCAATCTAATAGATGTAATTGGCAGATGGATTACAACTAACTCGCCCTCCCTAGGAGGCTCTGAGCTTAGAGATAATCTTCTGCTTGATTTCTAAAGGCCCTGCGGCCAACCACATATAAGCCAAAGCCTAACTAATCCCTTAATTCTAGCTGGTCGGCTCATCCAGCTCTAACAAACCGAATATAGCTAATAATTAACAATTACAAGATAACTAGCCATTTGTAGCCGGCTTTGGCTTCTTATTCCTACGGAAGAACTTGTTGCCAAAGAAGTTGTCCATAACACTTCCGCCCCCCTGGCGAAAAAGCTCGTCCTCGAGCTTGAACTGAGGGTATCGTGCCTTGAACTGGGACAACGACTCCCAAGTGGAATCAAATGCTGGACGACCCTCCCACTGAACCAGGAGATCCCAGGAGTCCCGGGACGGCTTGACGCGAAGGATCTTGGCCGGCGTGGACACTGTGCGGCCATTAACCAGCGGCGGCAAAGTAGCAGCCTCCACCGGCGGGGCACCCTGATGCTTCTTGAGGAAAACCACATGAAACACATCATGAATACGGGCGGAGGCGGGGAGACGCAGCCGATAGGCCAGGGAACCAATTTTCTCAAGCACCAAAAACGGACCATAAAATCGGGGAGCAAGCTTGTCTTTGACCTGAGGCGTGATCGACACAGCGGAGCGCTGGTTCAAACGAAGCCAAGCCCAATCCCCGACCTGAAGTTCCATGTCCCGATGATCCTTGTCATAAGCAGTCTTCATGATGTCCTGTGCCTGGAGAAGACGATCACGGATGTCAGCGAGGAAATCATCTCGCTGCTGCAGTTGCTTATCCAATGCCACCACACGAGCCGCCCCTGGCTGGTAAGACAGCAAGGAAGGCGGATCCCGGCCAAAAACCACCTTGAAGGGCGTGGTCTGCAGGGACGTCTGATATGACGTATTGAAGCAGTACTCGGCCCAGGGCAGCCAGCGCAGCCATGAACGGGGACGGTCGCCCGCCAAGCAGCGCAAGTAGACCCCCAGGACCCTATTGGCAACCTCTGATTGGCCGTCCGTTTGGGGTCGGAATGCGGAACTAAGGCGCAATGTGACCCCCGCCAGGGAGAAAAGCTCGGTCCAAAGCTTGCTGGTGAACACCGGATCACGATCGCTCACAATGGAGCAGGGCAGCCCATGGAGCTTGACCACATTGTCGAAGAAGACCTGAGCCACGGACATGGCGGTGTAGGGATGACCGAGGGGAATGAAATGCGCCATCTTGGAGAAGCGATCAACCACCGTCAATACCACGGACTTGCCCGCCACCCGGGGAAAGCCTTCGACGAAGTCCATGGAGATGTCGCTCCACACAGACGACGGGACCTCCAATGGCTGCATCAGGCCGGCTGGATGCAGGTGCTCGGTCTTGTTGCGCTGACACACCGAGCAACACTTGACGAAGTCGCGGACAAGCTTGGTGGCCTGAGGGTTGTAGAACGATGCGCGAAGACGATGCGGCGTCTTTTGGGCACCCTCGTGGCCTGTGCCGTGCGCCGTGGCAAGGAGCTGTGGCCATAGCGCAGACTCAGTAGGCACGAAGATGCGGCCCTTGTGCATGACAAAGCCGTCCACCAAGGTCCAGGCCGCGCCCGCTGTGCCGTCCTCGATCTCCTTCCTCTTGGCCACCACTGCGGGAAGGGAGGTGGCCTCCTGGCGGAAAGCCTCGAAGAAGGCAAACTCCGGCCGGGAGATGGCGTGGGCCTCCAGAAGCGCCACCCCTTCGTCGCGGCGGGACAAGGCATCAGCCGCCGCGTTCTGCTTGCCGGGCCGGTACTCCACCTGAAAACTGTAGCCAAACAACTTGCTTACCCACGTGTGCTGCGGGATCGTGGAGAGTCGTTGGTCCAGGAGATGCTTCAAACTGTAGTGGTCCGTGCGCACGATGAACGACCGAGTCCAAAGGTACGGCCGCCAATGCCGCACGGCGTGAACGAGACCGATGAGCTCGCGTTCATAGGCGGCGAGCTTGGCGTGCTGAGGGGCGACCGTCTTGCTGAAGAAGGCGATGGGCCCCTGCTCTTGGTGGAGGACCGCGCCGAAACCCGTCCCCGACGCGTCGCAGTCCACCATGAAGGGAGCGTCGAAGTTGGGCAGTTGAAGCACTGGGCCGGTGGTGAGGGCCGCCTTGAGCGCCGCGAAGGCCGTTGCAGCCGCGGCGGACCACAGGAAGGCCTCCTTCTTCAGCAGGGCGGTGAGCGGGGCGGCGATGGTGCCGTAATTGCGAATGAATTTGCGGTAGTACCCGGTGAGGCCCAGGAAACCCCGCAGCGCCTTGACGGAACGGGGCGTCGGCCATGCCTGAACCGCGGCCACCTTGTTGTCGTCCATGGCGACGGTGTCGTTGGCGATGACGTGGCCCAAGTATTGGACCTGGCGCTCCCCGAAGAGGCATTTGGACTGCTTGAGGACGAGGCCGTGGTCGCGCAGAGCCGTGAACACCGCCCGGATGTGCTGCATATGTTCCGTCCACGAGCGGCTGTAGATCAGGATGTCGTCGAAGAACACCAAGACGAAGCGGCGCAGGAACGGCTGGAGAACGGCGTTCATCAACGCCTGGAACGTCGAGGGCGCGTTCGTCAGCCCGAACGGCATGACCAAGAACTCGAAGTGGCCATGGTGTGTGCGGAAGGCGGTTTTAGGCACGTCGTCGGCGAACATCCGCACTTGGTGATAGCCACTGCGGAGGTCGAGTTTAGCGAAGAAGATGGCGCCCTTGAGCTCGTCCAGGAGCTCGTCGACAACAGGGATTGGGAACATGTCGCGTACGGTCACCGCGTTCAATGCCCTGTAGTCGACGCAGAACCTCCAAGAGCCGTCGCGCTTGCGCACCAGCAGCACCGGGGAGGAGAACGCCGACGTGCTGGCGCGGATGATGCCCTGCGCCATCATGGCGGCACACTGCGCCTCGATCTCATCCTTGAGGAGTTGAGGGTAGCGGTATGGGCGAACCGCCACCGGAGCCGTGTTGGGGAGCAGATGGATGCGGTGGTCGAACGGCCGGGCTGGCGGAAGGCCTGTGGGCATGGCGAAGAGGTCGGCGAACTCGTGGAGCAGCAGTTGCAGAACGTCGGTCGCCTCGGCGAGGGACAGACGAGGGCGCGGCTTTGTGGTGAGGCCGCGCAGCGTCACCCTGTGGTCGCGGTACCAGAACCGCATGGTGAGGGTATTGAAGTCCCACAGGATCTGGCCGAGGGTGGCGAGCCACTCACAGCCAAGGACCAGCGCATATCCGCCGAGGGGGATCACGTAGAGATCCATGGTGAACACTTCAGGACCGATGTGGACCGGCACGGCCTTGCAGACGCCCGAGGATGGAACGCGATCGCCGTTGGCGACGCCAACCGTGAGGCCCGGGCGTGGAGCGGGAATGAGGCCGATCCGCTGCGCCGTGTCCTCGCTGATGAAGGAGTGGGTGGACCCCGAGTCCACCAGCGCTGTCAGGGAGGCGTCGTTGACAGTGGTGGCGAGGAGCAGCATGGATGTGGAGCGCACGCCGGTCATGGCGGCAAGGGAGATCTCCAGGTCGTCGTCGGATGGGATGCTGTCGGCGGCGTCCGTGCTGAGATCGCCGGCGTGCTCGATGAGGTAGATGCCCTTCATCGTGCACTGCTTGATGTGCTCGCGCGAGAATTTCTCGGGGCAGTTGTAGCAGAGGCCATCGAGCCGTCGCTGCGCCATCTCCTCGGGCGTGAGCCGGGTGAAGCGGCCCGGTGGCGCGCCGGGCTTGACGGGGGCCCCGGGCGTTGCTGGAGTAGAGCCCGTGGGCGGCGGCAGCGCGGGAGTGGCTGGCGACTTGGGGGACGCCACGGCGATCCTGGACACGGGGCGTGGGATCCGGCTGGCGCGAGCCGCTTCGTCAACCACCAGATTGCGCCGCTCGTAGGACCGAGCCAAGGCCATGGCGTCCTCGAGGGACTCCGGTTTCTGCATCTCAACGTCGATGCTCATGGGCAGGAGGAGACCGGCGGTGAAGATGTCGATCTGCTGCCGTTCCGAGACGTCCGCGCATCGCGCGAGGAGCTTCAGGAACTGGTCCTGGTAAGCGTCGACGGTGCCCGTGCGCCGCAGCTGGGTAAGCTCGCCAAGCGGATTGCTGCGCACGGGAGGCCCGAAGCGTTTGTTGACGGCGGCGACGAACTCGTCCCAGGAAGGCGTCGTGCCGAGGTTCTTCGTGAGGCGGTAATACCACTGGCTCGCAGCACCCGTCATGTAAAAGGCGGCGGTCCAGACCTTGGAGTCCTCCGGCGTCTCTTGCGCGAGGAAGAATTGCTCGCTCTTATGCAGCCAGTCGAGAGGATCCTCGGCGCCGTCATACTTAGGGAAACGAAGCTTGTGGGTGGGAGGCGGCGGAGCGCCGCGAGCGCCGCCGTTGGCGGACGAGTCAGATGAATCGAAACGCCCTTTGCTCGCCAAGACTTGCGTCTGGACGTTGCCGATGGAGGTGTGGAGGCGCTGCTGCTCTTGGCGGACGGTGCCGATCTCGACGTCCAGCTTCTTGGTGAGGGCGTTGATCTGCTCGATGAGATGGGCCATGGACTCATCGAAGGTGGCTTGGGTGACGGGAGCGTCACCCATATTGGCAGTGGAGCGGTGGGTTGAGCGGCAGGGAGAGGCGGCAGGGGAAGGAGTGGGGAGGCCGATTCGCCGGCGGCAGCGACGAGGGCAGGGGAAAACAGGTCGCAGGAAGGGAAGAGCTGATACGAAAGTTGATATGGCCTGTTTATTCAATCTAATAGATGTAATTGGCAGATGGATTACAACTAACTCGCCCTCCCTAGGAGGCTCTGAGCTTAGAGATAATCTTCTGCTTGATTTCTAAAGGCCCTGCGGCCAACCACATATAAGCCAAAGCCTAACTAATCCCTTAATTCTAGCTGGTCGGCTCATCCAGCTCTAACAAACCGAATATAGCTAATAATTAACAATTACAAGATAACTAGCCATTTGTAGCCGGCTTTGGCTTCTTATTCCTACGGAAGAACTTGTTGCCAAAGAAGTTGTCCATAACACAGAGAGAGCCGGTCTCCTGGCACCTAGCACTGTGCGAGCCCGGCGACAGATCCCGCCAGGGGAGGGGCGACGAGGAAGCGGTGGCGCGGCCAGTCGGCGGCGGATCCGCCAGGGAGGGGGGCGCAGTGAAGAGGAGGGGGTGTAGCCAGCCGGGAGGAGCCACGCCGACGGTCGCGGAGGAGGCTAGTGGATCCGACGCGCCAGTCGAGGATGAACACGGAGCCGTCCTGCCGGCGGCGGATCCTGCCAGGAGGGAAGCAGGAGGAGGGAGGCTAATGCCAGCCTACGGACGGCGACACCCAGGTGACTTGTTCACGATCTGTTGCTGCTTGACGATGGCGGCGGCAGATCGGCTTCGATCTGCCACCAGACTTTGGGGGCGCGGCCCCCGGCGGAGATCATGGGCGACCTCCCGGGGGCGCGCTACTGGGTCGTCGAGGGGGCGATGGAGCACGCCATGGGGAACAGCCGGCGGCGCGCAGGATGCAGGGGCACGGGAGGTGCAGCGGAAGGTTTAGGTCTGGATCTGTAACCCTAATCTCGTGATACCATGTAGGATAATAGGATTGTGTCTAATGGATGGATTGTATTGCATTGAGGCCTCGGCCGATATATATGAGAGTACAAGACTTGGGGGTAAGGCAACCCTACCGGATACATACGGCAATCTACGATACGTATACCTAAACTACCAAATATACTCTAACAGTCAAGTATTCATGTGCCGTGTCTAAGTGTACCATGCTGCTTGTTTTGTATGAATGTTATGAAATCTGTTTACTTTCCTTGATGTATTGTTGTATGGTGAATTGCTATTTTGCTGTTGCTAGCCTTTCTGAATGCTGATTTATTATGATATTCTTAGGTTTCGGTTAATCTGTGGGTTTGATTAATCCGTGGGTTTGGGTTGGATATGGAATTTCACCCGAATAGGAGTTCGGATTCGGATTTTAGGTTCGGGTTTTGGGTTTGGGCACCCAAACACTCCACCCGATCCGAACCCGACCCATTGCCATGCCTATTAGAAACCAAACAACAAAGATTCTATTTGATACTTTAATTGTTTGACCAAACTAATTTTAAAAATTTAATATATTTAGGGGTATCCTTGAACATGTAGTAAAACAGCATAAATCATGTGCTGCACATTTAAGTATTTCATAGAGATCGCTCTTTGTGAAGCAGTGGAGATATTTAATGTCTAGCCTCAAGTGGCATGCTTGTACCAGAGGGTCACATACTCACATTGCAATGCATCATGACATCTAAAGCAAGGTTTTTGCCTCAAACAACTGCTTAAGTGCCTTTACTCAAAGTAAATCAGGAGAATGCAACATGCAGGTTTGCAAGGTGCCTAATGGGGCTGTGAATGGATCAATGTTAGAGTATATTGGGATTACGATCGTTTATAATCCCAGCTTGCCTTGTCTCTAAGTCAGCCTTCTTGCCCCTAAGCAATGCACCTTTATTATCTGCCACGAGGCTCAACACTACAATTAACAATCCACTAATTCTCTCTTACATGGTATACTTTAGGTTTTGACCAAGGCCACTAACCCTAGCCGCCATCTGCTTCTGCTCCGGGCACCCCAGGGAGATCAATCTCCCTGATCTATTCCAGGGGCTAGGGTTCTTGCTGCTGGTTAAGTTGATCGGTCACCCTAGAGAGTATTTTTTTCCACCCATGAGGTTTAGCAATACAATCAGCAGTCCACCAATTCTATTGTCTTACTCTTACAATCAATAAATCAAAAGCATTCATTAAAAAAAATAAACCAAAAGAGGGACTAGGGTAAATCATTTGCATTAGAATAAGAAAGGGAAGCAACAAAAAAATGTTTATCCTGTAAATTTCACCTGTCTCGGCATTGGTTTGGACTTCGACCAGGTATACCATGTGCAACAATTGACCAACGTTTTGAGCCATGAACGTTTACCATTTGAATCAGATTACCATCTTCCTGAATTATGTTCAATTTTATTGTTAATTCAGGTAATGCACAACAGTAGAAAATATGCAAAAGTGAAGGTAGCTAACATGATCTAATAACTTACCTCTTGAGACCATCTGCGGTACCGCTTGAGTGGATTACCTGTCTTGTGGGGCAGGCATTCAGCTACAGAATATAATCAAAATAAAGTAAATATGGATGTTAAACAACATAGATTAAGCAGTTGGGAGCGTTCATGGTCAAGATTCAAGAATATATGAAGCAGGATAATGATCTAATTGATGGAATGCAGAACTACACAATCCAAATCAGATATATGAATGTTTATCATCAATAAATTTGACACTGCATTATTACACTATAAGCATCGATATTGAAGTAAAAGCAAACAGATATAGAAGTTTAATAATGAATTTTACGTATTTATTAACAATAATCTGGCAATAATCCATGGCATGCTGGCGCTGCACATTAGCACAAGCAGTTTGTACATAGTGCTTCAGAACTCAGGCAACACAATACAACTCTTTGTACCACATAGATTGGGGAAACAAGCTCTAGCTTGTCTGCAGAGAAAGCGCTTTCACCAGCAAATATCGACTCTTAATCTGACTACTTGATTGATAAAGATAGTCTATTCTATCTCACTCTAGAAAAGGCACAAGTTGGTTATACAATGAAGCAGTCAAATATAAGCTTTGAAGAATATAAACACCAAATTTTAATCCATCCATGATTAAACTACAGTTACCTGTCCTTTTCTGTTCTTCATCCTTGAGATGTTTAGAAGGTCTTTGGAGTTCTCCACGCTACATTAACAATTAATAAATGGCTCATGAACATGAAAAACATGAATAAACGAACGATAGAAAATCACATCAGGAGAAAATCTCTAGACAGAGTTCATCATGCAGAAGGCTTAAAAAAGCGAACAAAATGGTTCTGATTTTGATCCACGTATTTCAGTTTTTGTTCCAGTAATCCAGTCACACGAAACTACATTTCAGAGCAGAAAATACTTAAATCCATGTCGCCGCACCTCGTCTGCAATCCAATCGATTTTGCTGGAGTAACTGGTGGACCTGCCAGAGCTCCTGCATGAACAGGACAAAGGAGATAGTTATTAGCTGAAAGCTCGCGCTTCTCCTACTTGGTTCTCACTTCTCAGCATGGATTTCGAACACCGACACTATGCAGAAGAACACCACTGTTCCTGTTCGGATGGTCTGATCCATTCCAAGAACAGGGGTGTCGATTACATAGAAATAGAAATGAAAGCACAAATGGGGCTAATGGTGACATCGAAAGGAATGGTTCTTAAACTTACCGCCGCCTGGGGGCCGCACCATCTCCGCTCCGCCGCATGCCGCCCTCGCCTTCAGGCTCCAGAGGCGATGGTAACCAATCGCCCGAGCCGGCAGCGCAGCACGGGAGAAATCAGCAGTTAAGATCGAAAGAAGCAAGCGAGTGCGGCATTGGCAGATAGAGCATGCACTGATCCCTGATCGGAGGTGGGGAGCGTTGGAACTTGTTGGAAGTAGAGCACGGATGAGACAGGACAAGGCGGGCGGTGACTGACCGGAGAGCCGGTGATGGCGTTGCCAAAGAGAGCTGGCGGCGACAGGGGGGCCAAGTCCCCTCGAGCAGCGTGCGGGGCAGGCCGGGCCGTCTTTCTTCTGGGATGAGAGTGTAGCCCACATTCCAGCTCTAGTTTGACCTTTGGGCTGGGCCGTACACCTTTGGGCTATAGAGTATTTAAAAGTGAGGCCTGTTTGGACGTGGAAATTCAGATGGCAGCCCTTGTAACTATACTTTACTTCCTCCATTTCAAATTAGAATTTATTTGATTTTTTTTACTACCCGTCTTATTAATTTTTTTTGCAAAGTTGTCGCCTGACAGGCTGACTCAAAGAAAACCGGTGTAGCCGTGTAAACACTCGAACCGCATCTATTTGTCTTTCGCGCCTTTTTCGAATTCGAGTACGGGTCGTGTTCGACTTGGAGTTGGAGGCGGCCAGACACAGACCCGCCCGATCGGCGGGCGTCTCTTCGCGGAGTCCTGCCGAGACACGGGTCGGAGGAGTATATAACCGGAGCGACGATCGCGTGCCCTTCTCCGCCTCTTCGTCGATCCGGCAATCAAATCAAATCAAATCAAATCACCCATTCGCGCACCCTCACTCACCACACCCCCACCAGCCTGCCGGCCCGGCAGGCCGCCGCGCGCGGACATGGCGACTCCCGACCACCGCGCGCGGCTGGCGAGCCACGGCCGCCGGCGCGGCGATGAGGAGAGGCGCAGAAGCCACCGGCGACACCACCACCGGGAGGGGAGCTCATCATTAGCGTCGAGGCGGCGGCGCTTCGGAGAGGCGGAACGGGACGCGCGGCGGCGGGAGCGCAGCGCCGGTGGCCTCGACGACGGCACGGCGAAGAGGCCGAGGCCTCGGCTCCGGTCCGAGGTCGGGCTCGAGCGCGGGTGCCCCTGGAGGTTCGAGCAGCCAGCTGTTAACCCTCACGAGGGTAATGCTGTTGATGTGCAGGCTGCGGACGGCGCTGCGATGGCGCCGTCGCCGCCGTCATCGCCTGTGGCTCCGGCGGACAAGCGCGTCAGTGCGGTGGTGTTGGCTCCTGAAGCAGCACCACCACCAGACAAAGGCTTCGGCGCCCTCACGCCGGCGTCCTCGTCGATCTCAACGGCGGCTCCACCTGCAACCACCACCGGAGCGTTCTTCGCACGCCAGTTGTCCGGCCCGGCGCCGCCGTTGTTGTCCTCCTTCTCCCAGGGGGCTCCGGTCTTCACCGCTGCTGCGCCCTTACCAAAGCCGGGCTCAACCCCATGCCCGAAGAGGATGAAGGCGATGGCGTCCACATCAAGGCCGCCGTCGTACGTGCTCCCCGCCATTCCGCCATTCCCGACCATCGTGCAAGGGCAGCAGCAGGACGCCGACGAGCACGAGCTCAGGCGAGACAAGCTTCTCAAGAGGTACGCCGGCCTGATCGCCAAGACGCGGGAGGAGACAGCCGAACACTACCGCAAGCTCCTCAGAAGCGGCCAGGCGCCGCCGGAGCCGGAGCCTCCCAAGCCCATCGTCGACGTGGCGGCGATCGACGCCGCGAGGAAGAGGGCACGTGAGGCGCTGGCGCAGGAGGAGAGGAAGGCATTGGGAGCCGCGCTCTTCGTGCAGATGGCGTGCCCCGAGCACATGAGGGAGCTCGGCATTGACAAGGCCATGGAGCGCATCGTCAGCCCGGAGCGGCCGCGCGACGGGAACGGCGCGCCGGTGCTCTCGCCGGAGTATCCATGCAGCCCACTGGAGAAACTTGGCTACTTCCTGAAAGCCGAGTAGAAGGCTAGAAGATACCAAAAAAATATTTCTTTTGGCGGGAACGACGAGTGGCAAAGCCCCCTAAACATGGATGCAAATGATTCGAACCTGAATTTGATGAGATGCAAGATGGTATGTAATATATATGCTCCCTGCTATTGTTGCGTAGGGTGTTGATTTCCCTATCCTAAATGCTAAACTCGGGCATTCATTCAACAACACAATATATGCGCAGCAAGTTTTCTTTCTTTCTTTTGTCACAAGGATGATGCAAAAGTGCACACACAACTCCTGTGTGCATTGAACACTCACAACCCCCCACAAGAGTGGCTTCTGGCAGGTGTAAATCTTAGATACACATATATAAGGATATGAACCCAGGTGTCTACTCTCATCAGGCTTCTCCTTCCTCTCTCTCCTATCCGCCCGACTCTCACATTCCACCACCATTCTCCATTGTGTGTGCTCAGACGAGACAAGCTCTGCAAGAGGTACCCCGGCCTGATCGCCAAGATGGAGGAAGACAGGGAGGAGACGGCAGAACGCGGCAACCTCCTCTGGAGCGGGCAGGCGCTTCCAGAGCTGTAGCCTCCCAAGCCCATCATCGTCGCGCATGGTGGCGTTGGACGCTGTGAGGAACGAGGTTCCGCGAGGTGCTCGTACAAGAGGTGAGGAATGCAAGGGGAGCTGCGCTCTTTGTGCAGATGGCGCGAGCACCGGAGCGCGCTCGGCGTAGACAAGGCCATGGAGCGCATCGTCAGCCCTGAGCACCCTCGCCACAGGAAGGCGTGCTGGTCCTCTTGCTGGAGTATCCGTGCAGCCCCCTGGACGAGTTCGGCTACTTCTTGAATGCCAACTAGAAGTCTAGAAGACAAAAAAAAAAAAATGGCGGGAACGAGTGGCAAAGCCTCCTAATAAACATGGATGCAAATTATTCGAATCTGAATTTGATGGCATGTAGGATGGTATGTATTTATTTATGCTCCATGCTATTGTTGCGTAGGGTGTTGATTTCCCTATCCTAAATGCTGAACTATATTTGAATGCTGGCATTCATTCAACAACACAATACATGCGCAGCAGTTTCTTTTCCTTTTTTTTTTGTGTCACAAGGATAATGCACAAGTACACACACAACTGTGTATGCATTGTACACTCATAAGCCCACAAGAGTGGTTTGTAAATCTTAATAACCAGGATTTGAATCTAGGTGTCTACTCTCAATTCCACCACCATTCTCCACTTTGTCCACAAGCCAATCAGACAAAATCTTTCAATATAGTACTTTTTCTATATTAATTTTCTTAGTTTCTCATGTCATTAGATCAATTTGTTCTGTCGTGTGTCATTCGTATTTGTTCTCATATATGGATGTGGTGCTTTTCCCTCAAAAGGAACCTGGATGTTGTTTTTAGTTTGTCTGAATAAGGATGTGCTGACATGATCACTCAGGAAAAGATTATCTCAGCTAGATCCTAACCTTCAGAGTAGTGTAGCAGTGACAGTGGCCTATGCATCTCTCTGCAATCAAATCCTTATGTGGAATTTCTGCAACGTTAAATGATCAACAAGTCAATGCATCAGGAACTAATTTATTTTAGTTGAAGAAAAGTTGCATGGACTTGAAGTTCAACTAGCATGATTATTGATATTTCTTTCGCAAGCTTCAGTCCCTGGATTATTTGTTTGAACTAACATCACATCCCATGCATGAGATCTTCATCATTTGTTGGATCATGCAATGACCATTAAGTTCTCACAATATGGCATGTCCAGAAGATCTGCTATATTTGCCGGTTCTAGCTCCTGTGACTCTAGATCAGCATTACTGCAGATCACATCAGAGAATGAATATTTCTTGTTTGAAATTTATGTGCTGGGAAGTCGACTGGTGGGGCTTCCAGTAAATTTCTCATTTCCTCGTTTTTCAGGAATCTTAGGAAAATTCGCTGCAGTAACCTTCTGAGCCACTGAACTTAATGACGAAACCAGTTTTCCCTTCGTTAGCATGGGCATACTGTTTGCCCGTCCACCATTTCTGAGACATTGACCGAACGAAGTACAGGCCCTTCATCATGTATAGAAGCAGAACCATTTTTTCTCTTTCAGTGTACATGCATTTCTACAAGCTTCTGTGTCCTTGTTTGTATTTAGGTCTTACTGACCGGTCGTCTGATGAAACTTGAATTTTCTCGGATGAATCTTGACTGTTCGTTGGGTTGGAGTTCCTCTCCACTGGAATGAATGGATCATTGGGGCAAGGTGAAGTGAAAGTTGCTCTGGTGATCTACTGCCATTTGGTGACGCCGCCACTCGCTCCCTCACCTCTAGTCCTGTTAGGAGCAACCGGCTGCTCACCGTGTGATCCTCGATTCCTCGTCCACCTCTTCCTCCACGCCATCCATCACCATTCCGTCGCCACTGCCTGCCGCCGCCCGCCGCTATCGCCATCACCTCCGGTGCCTACAGGCCGCGCAGCTGCAGGACCTCCCGCAGCAGGCATCGTGGACGTGCCCACAACAGGCGCATGGCGCCATGGCCACCGGCAAGCGTGTGGCTCAATCCGCCTTGTTGATGTTCCGGCAAGGGCGCGGCGCTCTAGTACAACGCAGCTCGGCCCTGCATACAAGACACACATACAAAGTCAGCATTTACACACAACATAACAGGATTTCTATTACGAGTAGGAAAAAGTCAAATTACTCCCTCATGCAAAGTCTATATAACCCACCTGAACTATTTTTTAGTTTGTTTTACCCCCTATACCATTTGAACTATTTTACCTCCTATTATATATTTTTTTTATTTTTCATGTACAAGTGTCATATTGCGTTCCAATTTTACGAGATGATAATAGACATCATAATGCATGACAGAAAAATATAACTGGGGTAAGATATTTAATAATTAATTAACCCTTAGGATACAATATTATATAAAAATAATAGCGAAAAATTTATAATATATTTTTTGACATACAGTGTGATGTTTACTACAATCATACAAAATTTGAAATTAAATAGAAAAGACAAATTGTATTAGGGGTAGAATAGACCAAATGACATATCTTAGGGGTAAAATGAATCAAAAGATAATTTAGGGGGTTATGTAGACTTTGCTTATAACTGAGGGGAGTAATATGAACTTTATATTTTTCTGTACTATAATTGACTGAAGTTGTTTCTTGGAAAGCAAGAAAGACGGTTATTTAGGGACGCATATGGTTTTTAGGTGTATAAATTAATATCTTGTGAAAGCTGTTATCCGTAAAATGTACAGTCTTGAAAAGAAAATCTGGTGTTGCACGAGAATTTTGAATTGACACTAGTTTTGGGGGGGGGGGGGGGGGACAAACAGCCCAATCTCTGGAGAACGAGCACATTTGTTTTCTTGTGTCTCATACAAATTGCATATGCTTTACTTGTTAAGTAGTAACCATTTTCTTACATTTTAGCTATTGACTACTACAAAAATGAATTTAGGAGACACTTAAAATTGATTTACAGAGGCGGACATTTCAAAACAACAACCTCGAAAAATCGTTTATTTTCGGAGGCAGTTGTCTTAAAGTATCAACCTCTAAAAATCGATTTTTGGAGGTAGACAATTTTAAGGCTCGTCTCAGAAAAAAAATCTCAGGCCCAAAAAGCCCAACTTAGCCCGATAACCATACCTCATATATAACCAACACCACACGGCACTTGAACCCCAACTCTCCTCTTCTCCTCCTTCCTCTCTCCTCACGGCAACGACGCCCTCCTTCCTCTCTCCTGTGACCTCATGCCGACGCCGCCCTCCTCCCTCGCGCACGACCCCTTCTCTAGTCGGTGGCAGCGCGTGGCGCGGAGCGAGCGCCAATGCGAGCAACGTCGAGCGCCAGGTGGGCGCGAGAGGCATTTGCGCACGTGCGGCATCGAGCGCGAGGCGGCACGAGCAGCATCTGCGCGGCGACGCAGGCGGAGCTATGCACGGGCGACGGCTACGCGGCGCAGGCAGAGCTTGAGGCCGACGAGGGGTGCCGACACGTAGAAGAGCTAGTTCTTGAGGAGGCTCCGGATCTAGCAAGGAGCAGACGGCGACGACAGTGAGGGGCGGCCGTATCCAACATCATCGCCCTGGATAGGCTCGGCGCAGGCAGAGCTTGAGGCCGACGAGGGGTGCCGACACGTAGAAGAGCTAGTTCTTGAGGAGGCTCCGGATCTAGCAAGGAGCAGACGGCGACGACAGTGAGGGGCGGCCGTATCCAACATCATCGCCCTGGATAGGCTCGACAGGCTCGTCCTAGGGTTTTGATTTTTTTTTTATTAACGGAGGTGGACACAAAACTGCCTCCGTTAATCCCTAATTAACAGAAGCCCCCGTGCAGAAGCAGACAAGATTTCCGCCTCCAAAAATAAAAAAATATCCGCCTTTAAAATGTTTTTTTATAATAGTGATTCTCTGTAGAATAAGGCAACAAAAGATTGGGTATATTTTGCCTAGACTTTTGTAGCTTTTCATTTGGTTTGCCATCAGAACAGCCTATGTAATTTTGCTGCTATTGCTACTATCCATTCCTTACAGACTTGAATTCATTATCTTTACATTAGTTGCGTAGTAGCCTTGGATGCAAGAGCTATGCCGTGATCTCAGAAATTGACTTCACATTGTTATCCTAAAGCATGGATAACTCTCCTCTTGTCCTCCTCCCTCTCTCCTCATGGCGACGATGCCTTCCTCCCTCTCCCAGTGGCGGAGCGTGACAAAAAATCAAGAGGGGGCCAATTTTATACCGATGATTAGTAATTATTACACGATCTTCTTTTTATACATAATACTAACACATAATCAATTTTTTTATATATGACACAACATAATCACCACAAATCAACTAAACAAACAACCCAAGTTAATTACAAGGATCCAATATCAAGTTACTCCATCCGTTCCAAATTTTTAAAGACGTGTATAGCACGTTTTTCATTAAGAAAAAGAAGAGAAGTACATTGAAACAATTTTGAGAGAGCCCCCAAAATGCAAGGTTACAACGACGACCACAAAAAGAAAATAAATAGTGCGAGCTAAAGAACAAACACATAAAAATGAAAGATCACCACCCTCCACCGACCAACGGAGCAATCAAAGGGGACCGAGCCTCCAAAGAAGAGGCGAATCCAACACCACTATCGTCTGTCCACCCGCATGAAGAAGAAGCCCAAGCATCCCACCTCACAGAGAGAGCCGAGTGTCGTGACAACAAAGAGGTGGCAAAGCATCCACCAAGATGGCAAGGTCGCGGCGGCAAAGCATCCGCCCAAATGGTTGCAAAGAATCCACGCAACCAGCACGACCATGGCGGCAAAGCATCCGCTGGAACATGAAGTAGGAACAACGGCAAAGCATCCGCTAGAGCATGAAGCAGCAACACTAGCGACCGCCCGAAGCAAGCAGCGGCCAACGAAGACGGCAAAGCATCCGCCAGCAAAGAGGGGGCGGTAAAGCATCCGCCAACGAAGAGAGGGTGGAAAAGCATCCGCTAGCGACGAGAGGGCGGCAAAGCATCCGCCAACGAAGAGACTTGAGCAACCGAGGGACGTGGATGAACGAAGCGAAGATGAGCATTGGCGAAAACTTCCCAACGAGAGCGAACGACCACCAAAATCACAATCGACTCCATCCGTTCCAAATTATTAGTCATCCTAGCTTTTTACTAGATTCATTGAATATTCTATGAGACAAGTATATGTCTAGGTTCATAAATAATGCTATGAGCTTAGACACTTTAAATGGCACCTAGGATGACTAATAATTTGGAACGGAGAGAGTAGTAGTTAATTAGACACAAGAAAAAAATATCATTGAGTCCAAGAAAATATTATGCAAAGGTTGAGGTATGAACGACCCTAGATGTTGTTCTTGTACTACTGTCGATGCATGCAGAGACCAAGCAATGGAAGTTAAAATAACAAAACTAATGCATTGGAGAGTGTAATGTTATCACTTATAGCATGCATGATATTTTTTAAATTAATAGGATACAGGATATGTGTATGCAGCTATGGGAATATACATTTGCCATAGTATGTGTTGTATGTGTGTGTTTACAGCCAACACTTTTGAAAAATCAATGCATGCGCATGCAGGGCAAGGGGGGGCCGGAGCCCTCTATGGCCCTCACGTAGCTCCGCCATTGCTCTCTCCTGTGACCTCATGCCGACTCCACCCTCTTCCCTCGCGCGCGGCCCCTTCTCTAGCTGGCGGCGGCGCGTGTGCATGAACTTTCTATGTGTGTATATGGATTCTGATTCGGAGACCAAAGTAGCTCATGTGCAAGGAACATGTCCTACTGTCTAGCAAATTCAGAAATGTCAGCATTTTCATTTGAATGCCTGTTCAATGTAACTTCTACTGAACAAAGAGCTTTTATTTTGCATTATTTTGAGATACAGAGTTGCTGTTGTAACAATGTGTTCATGATTCGCCTGTAGTCATTCACTGGAGACTATGAAATATAGGGTTTGCCATTTTCCAGTAGTTCTTTGCTCCAACTAGTATCTGCACCTGCAGTTCTGTCATTGCATTCCATATTGTAGTGGCAAGTGGCCATATTATTGTTTGTACCTGTACGGAGTGGAGGGTGTGCTCAGTTTTTTTTCCCATGAAAGCGTACAGGATGAGACATCGTTCTAGTTCTGAGGTTTCTATGGGCCATGGGAATTTGTCTGCCAGATGCATTTTCTTGCGAGCACGAGCCAATATGCGTGTGATTTACGTCTCATTGGTGGGATCAGATAACAATTATGAGCGGTCTCATTAGTGGGATCATATAACAATTATGAGCAGTGCACCACATTGTTACTGCTTGCAAGCAATTATATGATTACTTTAGCCATGTCACGTCAAATGTTTGGTTACTAATTAGTAGTATTTAACATAGACTCATTTGTTTTATGTAGATTTCACAAGAAGGTTCCCATGATGATAATGCTCAGCCCATGCTGAAAGAATCACAAATTATAAATTGGATTTAAAGGTCGTTAAGATTAGAATTGTAGAATTTTAACTATATAAATCACTCTGTAATGCATAGTGCATATTTGCATTCGATGGAATTGAGATCATAAAATGTGAAACTATACGATAGAATTGAGGATTTGACAAGCATATTCCAGACTCTTTTTTGGGCAACCATATTTCAGACTCTGGCACTAACATATTACACCATGCAAACAAATTAATTAGGTGTGATTATGTCACATAGATACAATCTTTGGATAGAAACAAATTTGCCTGTAGAGGATGGACATATTTAAACATCAATTTGCAAAAGTCAGTATACAAAATTCACAACAGAATGTCTCTAATGACATAGGCAAACCCTGATATGCATGAGAGGATGGACAATCTGTTTAAAAGGATCTGGGTTCACAAACAACCTCATCGTACAAATTCAATATTCATGTGAGCGGTGCAACATGGTTAGGGCAACAAGATTGTTATCCGTGTGCAGTGATTGTTATCTCAGTATAACCGCTGCATTTCTCAAGGCCAGATACCTTTGGACATATTCATCAGGAAGCATCCTGATCTGCTTGAACACCTCTGGATCAGCATAGCGCAGCTTTGTTCTCGGATCCACATACGGTGCCTGCATTGAGATATTTAGTTCACTTGCTGCTCGGCAGCCAAAGAGCCTATGGAGAATGCACAATGCAGCAGGAGAGGATTTATAAGTTTGATAAAAATAACTTAGCAAATAGCAAACAAGTTTGTCTGAAGTCTCCTTTCTAGTATTATGTTTTCTTTCATGCCAGTCATGCAGATACTAGAGCTGAGCAAAAGCCAGATCCAGTTTCACTAGGGATTTGTTGCCATAAGGGCATCAGGAGTGTATGTGGTTGACACGCTCTTAGCGATGGGTCCCACGATGAACTAATGTCAGAGCTGTTGTGTATAAAGCTGATCTGGCCTCAAGGGTAGGTCCCCCTGGTGGGTCCCACGTGGGATAAAAAAATCAAAGCACACGGGGGAGAGACCTTGCCATTGGTGCGCAAGAGGCAGCGTCAGAAGTTTCTGTCCTTTGCTGATTTTTCTATCCCTTGAGGCCCGACCATAAGCTTGAGGCCGGCCTTTATGCTTTTTGCTTAGGACCTTCCCTTAGGACCGACGCTGGAATGTATAAGGTCGACCATAAAAAGCCTAAGACCCCCTTATTTCCAACACTAGTGATGCCCTAAGGCTCACAACCAGAACAGGTCCAGCTTCAGCCAAAATTACTGACATAGATGACGGTGTCTAATAAAAAATATTAATACTGTATCAAGGAACTGACATAAGTTTATACATGATGTCATCTAGGATGTACAATACACTGGTTATTAACATCACATGAGCTGAACTGCTGAAGTTTATAACTTTTTGTCACTACCAGTGCTGAGTTTTGATGCCAAGAAACATTCATAAACATTCTAGAATAAAGTAAACAACTAATTGCAAAATGTCAGAATTTAGATATTATCCAAGACAAATCAGCAATAATTTGTTATGTTCCATTAGGAGCATGGAATACACACAAAATCTTGTCTCTTAAGTGTTCCAATACATACTAGCCATGCAAAGATCCAAGGACTCACATGAAGTGACTGCTGGAACTCTACAATGGCCTAGTGGTTTCTTGTCAATCGCTACCAACCACCATTCTAGTCTAGCGTGTTCGAGTATATTAGGTAACTCCGGATATGGTTCGTTAGGATTTAGTAATCCCGAGACAATCTCCCTAATCTCTAGGAGAGGCTACACGCCCTCCCAGCCATGTACCCCTATATATTCGCCCAGAGGCTCAATGCAATACATTCCACGCATTATACACAATCTTATATAGCGCAACAATGTTTTTCCCACTTGGCTTCCACATACGGGGGCGGGGGAGGGGGGGGGCTTGCTGTATGAAATTGGCTCAAATAAGAAGTTTGAGGGCCGACAGTACAAACTCAAGAGTATCATGGCAGCCACATTGTTAAAACGGCATCTTCATCTTCACAGCTCTTAAAGAAGAAAATGATATGCATTTCCAGAACAAAATCATTCTTTCACATAATAACCCAAGCACCAATGTTGACTAGCATACTACTAGCAGTCCTGTTTTTCTTAGTTATAGCTTCTTATAAGCTACCAATTGATTTTTCATGTAACCCAGCTACCAGCTAATAGCGCATACCGTAAGAATCAGCTTTTATGTCCTGCAGAAAGTACTACACAGGTCCTATATTGATGATACAAATACATATCAAGTCACAAAAAGCACTGTGACAATATACTAATAGTAAGGAAACAGGACCAGTATAGTATTAGTAAGGAAAAACAGTGTAACCTTTTTTTCCCCTCCCATTTAACTTTTAAATGCTCGACATAACTATTTAATGAACTTAGATTCGTAAGCCCAAAAGATGGAACTAATATTGAAGTAAACCTACCTCAAAACCTGTTATGTCACAGTATCTCTTTGGTGGGTAAATGGATGGGGATGATTGAATATTCAGATCTGCATAAAACAAAACAGTGTCAATATAAGATGTCTGTGTCTGTCTCAACCTGCAAAAACCACATATGCAGCATATTCAAGATAATCCAGGTTGAATGTTTTGACAGATAAAAAAAACTCATACATGACTACCAGATCATATTCTTCTCATTGTATTTCAGTACATGGTAATATCATCTCTGGATTTTTCTAGCCACATAGTCTTCAACTCAAACATAATCAAAGTGTGACTCAAGTATACTAAATAAAATCCTTTTCATATCTGTAGGTATTGATGCCATGAATTCCCCCAACTTCTATCCCCCATGCTCAATGAAAACTTCAAAAATTTCTACAATAAAAGGAGTTACACTCTGAGAGAAAAAAGGCAGGGGGCACTGTTTTATTTCAACAAATGGGCGCTAACTAAACACCTAAGAATTAGTTAGTTTGACCATAGAAGCAAAAGTGATTTCTTTGTAAACATTGTTATAATCTTGAATCATACTAGTTCAAGGACAGCTCACTGTTGAGCTTTCTTAAGAAAAAACTAAGTGACATGCCATTGTTATAATCTTGAATCATGCTTGTTCAAGGACAAGCTTCACTGTTTATTTCTCATGTCACAAGCTTTCTTGCAAAAAAATTAAGTGACGTGGCAATCTATATTCATTCTCAGCATCCTTAAATGACAATTTACTACAAACATGCTCCCCTTGCAATGCTTTGCGAGAACCTAAAACTTTATATCAAAGACCTCCAATAATACAATTGTATTGACATTCATTTGTGTTCTGTGTGCACATTCTTCACAAAAGAATTGCATAATGATGACATTAACCTAATGCTTTCTGAGTGAACCAACCAGCTACCTCTGTAAAGATAAATTTTGATATGACAAATAACATGGCACTTTTGCTTGTCCTAATATGTATATTACTCCTGTTCTGAAGCCCTTATTCTTTACCAAGATACATGGTGCCAACAGTCTTAAAGAATGTGTGCTCCGGTGGTGGAGCATGGATTGAATTGGAGAGTGGGGGCCAAATTAGTGATTTTTTTTGTGCTTAAGTGGTAGCTACGTGCTCCTTCGAGAAGTTTTACAAATTTGAACTCAGCCCCTGGTGCACTCTACTCCATTCAATTGTTAATGTTGATCAAAATACCAAACCTGCACAAACTAAAAATCCTGCTATTTCAGAGATTTTGGAAATGAGAGAGCTCTAGTAGACTACCAATCCTTTCCCTAATACCATTTTTTAGCAACTACCAAAAACTCATCTCCTCTCCCTTTAATGTAGGGGGAAGCAACCCTCTCCAAAGCAATTATTGGAAAGGGAGAATATTTTGGTAATGGGATATGAGCAATCTGTTGTAGTCTTGGAGATGCTCTAAAACCCAACATGAATAACTGGGCAACCTCTATTTAGTGGCACTAACATACATCACAGCCCGAATAACAGCATTCAGTTAATCACGTGCATCCACGAACCATAAGCATGATCTAAACCACTATTTTTACCACATAAATATGGAGAACAGGGAGGCAACGCCAAAACGGATGGGTTTTCAAAGACAGAGGCAGCAAAGCCTAAGCACAAACGCGATGCACAATGATTGAACAATTGTCATCCACCAGAACTAAGATGGACTATCCAATCCGAGAAGAAGGGCGGACCGGACGGAGGGTACTCACAGTTGGGGCGGTCGGGGGGCATGGAGGAGGCATCCGCGGCCTGGAGGAGGTGGCGGAGGTGCTTCCACTGGCGACCCCGGGACTGGCCCTTGGGGTACTTGTCCGCAGTCTGCACCTTCTTGAACGGCAGCGTCGGCGCCAACACCATCTCCGCCCTCACCACCTCCGGCTCCATCCTTGATCCTCCTACAATCTCCGGCGACGGGCGCACGACGCGGCGACAGATCCGGACTCCGGCGGCTCCTACGCTTGGAGCTTAGGGCGCGAGGCGACGCGGGTGGCCGCCGCGGGCCAAGGGACGGCGAGAGCGAGGAGACCGGCGGCGAGGTTGGATTATGGTTCGGGCAAAGGGTTGAAGAACCCGCTGGTAACCAAAGCGAGATTACGTGGGTTAAGCCCATGGGTCGACATGAAAACGTACGCCCCACAGCCTAGCAAAAAAAAGGGCCCGGGGCCTGGCCCTAACACCACCACAGGTGGACTTCTCTTTTCCTTTTTTTTTTGCTTACCATATTTCTATTATTAATGTATATTTCGGATTTTAAAAAAATATATTTAGGATTAGTTTTTTAATATCGTGGCTTTCATTTGGGAATAAAAATTTAAAAGTGTCAAAATAATTTTTTTTTATTTTTTGGAGAACTTTTTACATATGGTATCTACATTTTAACAATTTGTGAAGCAAATACAATAAATTAATATGACATTTTTGGCATTTTGTTGTAATTTGCCTAATATCTTATTGGTATAAAAATTTAATATATATGAAAATTGTTGGATTTTTCAAAAAAAAAAAGGCAAACTACATTTGATGTGGATCCTTTTTTGTTACTTTAGTTGTGAACTGCATGGCGAACTACTTTAATTGTTAGTGCTATACACGTGTGCTTCTATGCAAAATGGGTTCGTCTCCATCTGTTGTACCACTACAAAAAAATTCATGTTAGTTCCAAAAATTACCGTTACGCAATTCAACTAACAGTACGGAAGTGTCAAGTAACAAATGAAGTTCAACTGTGTCCCATAAGAAAATTTTAAAAGAATCAGCGTCAAATAAGAAGAATCTTACCAAGGTTCGAGTCCTCGACTCGGCTCTGGTGCTCGTATTTTTCTGGATTTATTCCAGGATTTAACCGGCGCTATTCTTTCAGTGGTAGGCGATCTGCCCATCGATAGCGAGACGCCTGTGGTGACTTCGTCAATTTGGAGGATTTGCTGGCCCAGTCTTTCGTAGGTGCTCATAGGGGTAGGGTTGCGTGCGTATGTTTGTAGGGTCAAGTGTGTGTGCGTGTTTGTGAGCGTCTACGTCTGTATTGTGTGATTCGTAAAAAAAAAAGAAGAATCTTTTACCAGTATGATTAATTATCTTTCTCTAAGAAAATCTTTGTTCGGTGTTGCCTCAAAAAAAATATTTGTTCTGTTGGAATATTTGGCCTTCCTAAAATTAGGAAAAGTCGGGTTTCCGGAAATGGCCTACATTCTCTCAAACTCATCTTCAAATAAGCCAGTAGGATAAACAAAACTTACTCCCCTTTCAAAGCTGGAAAACAGAATGCTGCCCACGAAACCATATTCCCCTTTCAAAAGCTGGAAAACAGAATGCTGCCCACGAAACCAGTGTGTGAGACTGTCATTTAACAGAACAGAATTGCAACTATTGCCACGATAAAAACTTCCATCCAACACGCAATGAGCTCCGTATACGTGGAGCTATTGGATTTTAGAAATACAGCATTAAGTTTGTGTCTCAGTTCATTGTCTCTTGCTACCAAAAGTCTGCAAGGAGCAAGTGCAATACCTGAAGCTGCAGTGTGTCAGTAACACACTAACACTTCATTCTATATGAAACTACTGTCATATGGATAACGTGGAGAATCGATCATCAAGCCATCGCAGTAGGACATGTCCAGAAGATCTGATGCATTTGCCTCATGAAACTCCAATGAGCATGGATCTTGGGTTTCCCATGAATGAACATTCACACGTTCTGATGGAACATTTTGTGGGATATCTTGGGATACATCTGATGGACAGATGTTGTCGGCGGTAGGAGTTTGTTCCAGTTTTGGGGGAGGTCTTTGACAACTTGGCGCAGCAGTGCACACCTTGAGCTCCACTGGGGTTGACAGAAAATCCAGTTTCCTTCTGGCTCTGTCACGCTGCTTTGATTTGGCAATTATCTTTTCAGAGACTTCGCTTGGATGAGCATCAATACCTTTAGGATAGATGGAGTCAAAACTTTCTTCTTCTGATGTATCAGCATCTTCATCAAGTTCTGAGAGGTCACTTTTAGATTTGGGTATTGTTGGTAAAGATGATGGTGGTCGATTTATTTCAGATGAATCCTGGCCGTCCTTTGGAGTATCTAACTGACTGATCTCTGCAACTGATAGCTCTTCTTCCAGGTCTGGAATTTGTTCGAGCAGTCCTGAGGCTAAATAATAATTCAGTTTTCCTTTCATACGACCTCTCCAATGTTCTTTGAGTGCATGATTTGTCCTGGTTGCAGATATAAAACATTTTCAATAGAATAGAGAGTAGAGATATACTGAACTAGTATAAACGAAAGGCTGAAAAACAACAGTAACTGACAAAATAGGGTGACTATTGGATGCAACACAAACTGATGGATGGGGCAGTGTGCATTTTTTTTAAAGTAAAAGTCATTCAATCTTACCTCCCCGGAAAATGTTTGACCATTCTAAGCCACTGGCTTCCATATATTTGATGGGCACGAATCAATTTTAGCTCCTCCTGTTCTGACCAATCTTCCTTGTTTATTGCTGGGTCAAGACTGCGTGTCCATCTATATTGAAAACCCATCAGCACAAAGTGAAAAAAGATCTTGCAGTTCTAATGAAAAGTTGGATGCAGAGTGTACATGCATACTGGGCATTCTCATTGGTCAATACTCCAAGCCATAAAAGGCATCTGACTAACAAAATAGTTAACGAAATGTATAGTGTCAAATAGGATCACGGTATGCTGTCTAAAGGGAATTTGTAGTGCAGAAAGTTATACGAGCAGTACATGCAAAAGTTCTGCAGCAAAATTAGTGTTGAAAAGACTGTATTTGAACAAAATAGCTTACTTTTTTTGCATTTGCATAAGATCCTTAGTGCGGTAATCATAGGGTCTAGAGACTAGAGCATAGCTTGCTTTGGTAGTCAAAGTTGTTCAATGGTGCAATTATTACTTAAACCCGGACATACTTCTGTATTGTATTCTTTGTTCTTACTGCAATATTGCAATGACACATCATGTTTGAGAAAAAATAAAGAGCAAAGATCCAGTGTTGTTGCTTGAGATCAAAATTATTATGAGCACAAGTCAACAGTGAGCAAATGTATGGGTAGCAGTGCATCTTTAGAGTAGAACAGTGGTAGGCTGACAATAGCACGGTGGCTGCAGCATATTCTTGTGGCAATGTAAGCTATACAATGGCAACAAAATGATGAACACAAGAGGATGCCACCTATACAAGATACTAATTTAAGATCAATAAATAAAAATGGTCACATCTAGAAATACAAAAAGGAACAAACAGTATAGCACTATAAAACCATAGTTAATTACCTTATTCGGCACTGTTGTGCATTTCGGCCAGGTATAGCAGATGCAATAGTTTGCCAGTTCTTCAGCCCATGCTTGGTAACCATTTTAGTGAGAATTTCATCTTCCTGGAAGAAAATAAAATTTCTTTTTCTCAGTAAGCATGCTGGAACAAACCCAAGCAGACATGGTAAATAAAAATTGTGGTCAATAACAACTTTCCTCTGCTAACCATCTGCCTCTGGTCCTTCCAGATTTTTTTAAACTACTTCCCTCCTTGAACCAGTAGCCATTTTTCTTGAACGGTGGGCTCTCTGCTTAAAATAAATCCAAATCTAAATACATAATCTCTACAAATATGTGAATGTAACAAATAATCAAAACTTAACCTATATCCCCATCACTGGATAGGCGCTTTGTATGATAAAACAGGGATATCTGAAGTATACTCATTTAATGAATCTCCAACTATTCTAATCATCAGCGATGAAAACATTTCCCCACTAATTGGGCAACGATAACCAATAATGAAGATGCATTCTAATTACTACTGTCTGTTCAGATTCCATTTCTTGATGATGTTTGATGGTTTCAGGTGCTAAGTCACTCTGCATCCATAGTCAAAAACTGGCATAAGCACTGGGACAAGTTGTGAAACCAAAATTAAATGCTAACAAATCATTCAACCAGATCACGTAACAAAATCAAGATGTATAAAATATATCGAATCAGGCATATATGTTATATCACAGCAAACGATGCATGCACAGTAAGCTTTTGACACTGAGTTAAAATGCATGTTCTTGTCGGTTACGGCTATGTTCTACAGTAACACAACAGTTGGTCCAGAATTAATGTTGCAGCCGAATCCAAACTAACAAAAGCCCTTCTTTGCAGTTTGGTATAGATACATCAGTACAAAACTTATCAATTGCCTAAAAATGCATATTCATCGTAACAAAAAAAAGTGAAGTGAATAAAACAAAACCAAGCCTTGGCAGCACGGCACACCTTCACTGGGGTTGATACCAAATCCAGTTTCTTTCTTGCTCTCGCACACTTCTGCGGTTTAGCTATTATAACTTCAGAAACATTGGCTGAATGGGCATCAAGGGCTTTAGCATAGATGAAGTCAGAGCTTTCTCCTACTGAAGTATCAGCATTTTCACTTAGTTGTCTGAGCTCTTGTTTAAGTTTGGACCTTGTCATTAAAACTGATGAAAATCGAACTCTATCAGACAAAACTTTTCTGTCCTTTGGAATATCTGACTGACTGCTCTGTGGAACTGATAGATTTTCTTCCAGGTCTGGAACTTGTTCGAGCAGTCCTGAGGCTAAATATGAATCCAATTTTCTTTTCATAGCACCCCTCCAGTGTTCTTTGATTGCATTATTTGTCCTGGTAGTACACAATGTCAATAATTTTATTGCAACCCCTCACAGTTTGTTTGAAGAGGGTAGATGCATAATGAGTTCTAACTAAGGGAATAATGAAAATCAAGTAGCTAACATAAAGAGAAGTAGTTTCTCTGTATTTTTTTTTACAAGTGAGACCACCAAATCATACCTCCCTGGGAAATGTTTGACCATTTTACACCACTTGTTTCCATATATTTGATGTGCACGAACCAATCTTAGCTCCTCTTGTTGCGACCAAGCCTCTTTGTTTATTGCTGGGTCTAGAATGTATTTCCATCTGTGTTAAAGGTCCATCAGCACAACAGTTAATAAAAACACTAAGTAGCTAATGAATTTGAATGCAGATGATCAATGCTATACTGGACGTCCTCATGCACAACTCAAATTCATTAAGGCTTATAATTTATAACAACGACAAATTAAATTAATAGTGTAAACAACATCCAGGACATGTTATCTGGAAGAAATTTGTAATGCCTTTTTTTAATAAAAAAACCTTTTGACCCTTAAAGCCTTACCTAGAATAGTCATGAAGCAACATGAGTGTTGAAAAGATCATATAAAGAGCCAAACAACTTACTGTTTTTACAGTTGCAACAGAGCCATCATATTTCCAATTAGGATGTGGATATAAGATGGCATATTCCCATAATAGTTCCTATTGCAAAAGTGGCATTGCAATATATCATGATTCCTAACAACTTTTTTGAATTATCACAAGGAACCATCTGGTATCTTACATGGAAAAGAAATTTTAACAAGATCAAACTAGCAGTGGCCATAACACGTAACTATATCAGCACAAAAGGCTATGTCAACTTCACATAGAACAGCTGGTGACTAAATATCAATCGGTCACCTATTGTTTAGCTCTTTATTCGGGCTAAAAGGCCATTTGAACTGATTAAACAGCCATTAAACAAGCTAAACATCTGAGTAAACGGACATGCTAGACACCATGTAGCCGTGTAGTGTACATGGCGTGTAAAAGGGCTAAACGGACGTGTATGAGTAAAGTATGGTGGTCACATCAGCTTGTTCTGGTAGTGCAAGCTAAACATAGCAAACCAAATGATCAAAACAATAGGATATAAGGAAATAAGCATAGCTCAATTGGTGAAGGTATGGGTGTACGCAAACCAATACTGGTGTCCGAGTCCTCTAGCTCCATTTTGATTGCCTATTTCATTTTTTACAGATTACAATGCCACCTAGTTCCCCTTGGGTTGAGGTTGGTCGAGTTTTTGTTTTAAAAACCTTTCCTAGAATAAGAGGATATAACATGTCTTCAAGGTAAAATGGAGAAAAAGGTTGTCATCTTCACAAAATCTTAAAAGAACATATATAAATTCGGTGCAAGTAATAAATAAACTACCTTGATAAGCATGCATGTGCATTTCGGTCAGGTATAGCACATGCAATAGTTTGCCAGTTTTTGATCCCATGTTTGTTTACCAATTGAGTTAGTAGCGCATCTTCCTGCAAGGAAAAATAGGCTTCTTTCTCTTAGCAGATAAGATGGAATAAAAAAAGAAAAACAGCTTGAATAATAAAATTATAGTCCTGATAAAAACTTTCCTCTGCTGACCATCTGCATTTGGTCCTTTCAGGTTTTTTTAAACTACTGCACTCATTGAAGCTGTGCACATTCTTCTTGCAAGGTGGGACCTCTGCTTGAAACAAAAAAAAAAAAAGATATATACACATAATCCATATACTTCTATCCATTGAAATGTACCAAAGAGCAAAACTACAACAACAGAAGCTAGGTGATAATGATAAACAAAAGCTGATGATTTCATAGTTATGCATGCTAGTATCATAATGAAAATTATCATATAATACAGCATCTAACTGCTTTGAAATACATATTAGGAGAAGTTTGCTCATTTGTATATCCTAGTATAAAATGCTTGAGGAAATCAGTGACACTTTAGATGACCTTTTCTTGCAGTAAGGGAGCACAAATTCTACATGAGATGCCATGCACGTGCCATGCATCTGTTTCCTTGATTGGAGTGTGCAGAATTTAAACCATGGATTGTTTGTTTTCTTGAGCAATTGAATTATGGTCTGTCATAGGAACTAATGATCAATTAACAACCTCTTACCTATCTTTTCTGATTCCACATCTTGGCACTGGTTTGCAGTTTCCTGTGGTATATCACTCTGCAATCATAGTTAAGAATGGCCTAATTATTAGCATACCATTAAATTAACAGAAGTTATAAGCTACCAGAAATCTAACTATCATTCAGTTGGATCACAAGTGAGAATAAAAAAAATAAATTATACCTATAAATTCTTGAGTCAACCTTTCTAATGATAATGAATCATGAAAAGAACAAATATACAGCCATGGCCAAGAGAAATATACAGCCGTGGCCCAGAGAAATGCTACATAAATGTAAATCTGCATGCATGATAATTGTTTGACAACAAGTTAAACGCATATTCCTCACTGGTTGCTTTTGTTACTGTAACATAACATTTGACCCAGAGAAATGTAAATTTGCATGCACGATATTTTTTTTTTGGGCAGCAAATTCCTCACGGGTTGCTTTTATTACAGTAACAAAACATTTGGTCCAGATACTTATTACTGTATCAATCAGGTAAACAGCAGGCCTCTTGATAGTTCGGTAAAATAATAATGGACAGGTAATCTAAAAATGCATATTTATCCTAAAGGAAGCAAAAATAAATATTTTTTTCTGTAACTAAAAGTGAACATAAGTTATGCATTTTCTATCTGATGATGGCCCAAGATCACACCAATTTTAGTCTTTTTTTTTTTGTGTAAATGGAGCTTTCAAATTTCTAAGAAAAATTGTCCTAAAATATCAAGGAACAGTTCCCTGTAAAAAGTAGTCCAATAGCTGTCCATATACGAAACAACAAAATTGTTTGGAGTATTCTATCTGGTACAATGGATCATGGCATTACATGTCTTCAGCAACCGCATCCGTGTTGCTTGTGTGATTTGTTGAACTGACAGCCCTCCTAAAAGAGGAAGCGATAATCAAGTGAACATCATCAGTCCCCTTATCAAGGTTGTAATCCACAATGAGAAAGTCGGTTCTTATGTTTTACTGAACAGTAAAAGTATAGTAAAGACTAAGACTCCATCATATATTGCCTTGCCATGCTAGTAATAACTAAATGCTATACTTGTAAGCTGGAAAACCTCTGCTGAAACTTAATGCTACAGAAGGCTGAAGCTCCCCTTCTAACGAAGCAATCGCCACCAGATTCTTGAAATAATACAGCTTCAGTGGAAACTCTGCTCTCCTTACCAAGCATAAATGCTGCACAAATGCAGCAACTTCGCCGGGGAATAGAATAACTCACCGCTGCATTGGCATCCCATCGCTACTCTTCTCCATGGCTGCGGTCAAAGATCAGGCTCCGGTTCCGCCAAAGACATCGCCTGAAGATGGGATCAATCAGACTGATCGAGATTAGAACGGCGACACATCACAGTTAAAGCGCTGCAGTGCATGGTGGTTGCAGTTGACCCCCCCAATTACTCCTTTTTGGGGAAATAAATTGGCAAAAAAAATCGCTACAGTGATTTGCATGATTTCTAGCATATGATGGAGCCAATCTAGGTCCACGCGGATCTGCGTTTCCGATGCTAGTAGCGGTGCGGCGGCGGAGAGCAGCGACTAGGAGCGAGGAGTTCCGAGGCGGACCTGCTTCGGTGGAAGGAGCGGTCGGCGATGTGCTGGGCGCGCGGTGCTGCCTCGGCGAAGAGGGCTTGCTCGGTGATGGCGGGTGCCGGGGCGAGGCCCGCGACGACCTGGCCGCCGGCGAGGTGAATTTGAGATGAGAGGGGACCAGCAGGGGGAGAGCATACAGTGACACGAGTTGGGGTCGAGGAGTTCAAGAAGCGTGGCACACGCGCCAACTGTCCCGTAGCACGAGTAAGTGGCGCCTCGGCCAGCCTGACCCGCGGTCAATTTCCGTTAATGACGTGAAAAAAAAAACTAATCCGAGGTGGTAAGAAATTAATTTAAGCATGCAAATCAGATCTCACTGGCACTTCACATGGCACGGAGGAAATGGAATAGGTGCAAATTTGCTCTTTCATTTGCCAAATGGAATGTAAACAGGTGGGGCAAAAAAATTAGCAAATAGCAGATTAAAGGGCAAAATTTTTTTGCTCCTCAAAAGGCCCAAAAGAGAGCAAATGGGAAGATGGCTGTGCCAAAGGGGGATGGGGGGGGGGGGGGGTTAGGGGCTTGAACACGTTTTGTCATTCCTTTGCTTTTAGATCCAAACAGGTCAAAACTTTTGCAGTTTTGCTCTTTCCATTCGGAACCACCAGCAGACTTTCCATGCTCCCTTCATTATCTATTGTAGTCTTACTTCATCTAGATACAACAATTATGCTTATATTCCAATTAACACCAGCAATGTTCTTCAAGTTAGTCCCTCGAATATTTTCACTGATGACTCTCATTGCTAATGTTATTTATGGCCACAATTCATATCCATGTTAAATAGGTCTACCATTTATGAAAATTCAATTTTTAAATAAAATGAAGGGAGTACTAACGCTGTGATGATAGGAAATTTCAATTCTATTTGATATTTTGTGTCATAGGACTTTTGATTGATTGACATTGTATTAAACAAGAATAGTGGAGGTAAAATACAAGAATTAATTCTGTACAAGAAACTGTTTTCTAGATAGAAACAATAGGAAACTATTTTTAGGAACTAGTATATACAAGCTTTTTAGCATATAAAATATACAGGCTGGGGAAGGGCAACGATAAGGTCGACGCTTCCCAACATACTTTTTTTACACTATCCTGCTTCAGTACCAGTTAGGTTGGCTTTGCCTTTGAAGTGTAGGACTTCACTATTGTGTCTTTTGTAGGGGTGTCTTGGGAGAGTGTAGTTCCTTCTAGGGAACTTTACAAGAAAGTGACATCCTAAGGCCGTAACTCTACGCAAATCTCGCACAAGACCTTTGATAGGTGGTAGAGAACTTTACAAGAAAGTTGGTCCCGAATGGACTCGGAAATGGTTTGGCGAACTAGGGGTTTGGTCCCCGAATCCTTTTCTGGCTCTGTCCTGTTTAGGTTGGGGCACTCCTTGTGGAATGTGAACCCCTCATGTTGTACACGGCATTTCACTCGAAGTTGACGGGGTTCATCCCCTATTGTAGGCCCATAAATTTGTGCACTCTTAACTCATTGACTGGAGTTGTGCTTTTTTGTGTATTTTCTTCTTCGGAGGCACTAGCGCAGATGTAATTTTCATTGGATGGTTTGTTATAACATTGGAAGTTAATAATTGCAGCATCAGAACAATAGTTATAACATGGCCTGATGTTTCATGCAACATCCACCATAAAGCAAGCAAAAACAATAGTTATAACATTGGCATATAACTTTTGCGACATGTCTTGACCATCTGTTTCCTCACTTGTAGGACGTCCTATCCTAGCATTACCATTTCTTGTTTATTTCCTTATTAAACCACATGCATACAAATATTCACCAACACTTGTGTAAATAGTTCATAAAAGCCCTACTGTTATGTTTGATGGTTGATATATGTTGCATTTTGTGCAATGTGTGGTGGTCAAAATTGGTATTTAAGGACCGTCAATAGGTAGAATTGGATGTCCTCATCGGAGCCCCGTTGATGTGTATCTACTTTAAGGCTAAGAGGGATTAATGTAACCCTAAGGCCATGATCCAACTTGGAGGTTTCTAACCTATTCGTATATCCTAGTCTCATCATACACACCCTCCCTTCATGATTAGCCTTGCTTCTCTTACAACTTCTGTAAGATTTAATGTCCATATAAAATTTAAACTTCCACAAAAGGACACCTTTGCCTCGTGTTTGTCCATGTACTTGAGAGACTAGTTTTTCATGATTAACAAATTGAAGGTATGAAAAAAAAACTATGAAATTCTCTTTACTACAAAAAAAGAGAAACTTAACTATAGCAGAAGCAATAAACAAGAATTCCTATCTATAATCACTAAGATGATAAAGCTGGCTAACTTTTAGGATGCTGGATGAACGAATCTTCACAAAATGGTGAAAACAATTGGACAACCTTTGCCCTAGGTCTTAGTCACCATGACCAGGAGCTCTATCATATGCTCATGGTTAGGTCGGGGGACAAATCCCTAAATATATTGGGCCATTTAGTGGGGTAATCGCCTGACACAAATTAGCATCGATTGTTGTTCCCAACCGGTACATGAATATTCTCTTGCAAGATCTTTAAAGTATAAGGAATATTCTTCACAGGAAAAATATGTATTTGGATTCTTATGAGTGTGTTCAGTGTGTTGAGCATGTTGAAGAAACAAGGTGGCATCTCTTCTTTGATTGCCCATTCATCCCAAGCCCCGTTGGCTCTTCCTTGGAATTAACTGGGAATGTTTCTATATATCCTCTTCATATATTTTTTTGAGAAGGAACATGTATTGATCTTAGCACAGTACATTAGCTCTTTTACAAACAAGAATCCAGAAAAAAGGAAAATTACAAAGAATTTAAAACTTATAATCATCTTTCTCGACGACTTCAGCAGTCACCATGATGCCAGAGGCCATAGTGCCCGAAGTACTAGGGAAGTGCCAGAAACACCCTGCCAGAGGTTCAATCCAGGCGTGTTCAAGTCCGCCAGCACAAGTTGAAGAGACATTTGCTGAGGTGCTGGCGGATATCGAACAACAGGTACGCAACAGTAATTGAAGAAACCAAAGTTGAACGCGTGATAGAACCTGCTGAGCCCGCCGCGTCAAGGAAACATCCCAAGTTGGGGCGAAAGCAGGTCCAGAAGCTGAATGCTCGCGAGGGTAACCGGGATGCCCAATCAACCCAAGAGTCAAGTAATCGAGAGATCCCACAGAGTATCCCAGGAGTACTGGAGCTGAAGAGGAGAATCGGTAGCTTCCACATCGAAGCTACGATCCAAAGCTGAATCCAAATCCGTAGACTTCGAGTACATCTTGGACGCGGGGGAGGATGAAGAGCACATTGACAGGGGTCATGTATCACGCCGAGAGGGCAGTGGCATACTTCAAGGTATGGAAAACAACCCTGTACTTGTTGTCCTGTGAATATATCTCATAACAATTTTCTGCAGGACCGTCGGCGAAGCAATCGAGGAAGAAGAGGAGTACATCCACA